>JAULKM010089006.1:0-11313 GCA_032355605.1 Rubia tinctorum
GGAAATGGGCTCTGAGGGTTATATTGACACTTACATCAACTAGGTAGGATTATATCTGCACTAAAAATTATCTGAGGGTTATATTGGTACTTATGTCAAGTAGGTAGAGTTATATTGATATATATCCCTTAAAAAAATCATTGCAGGATCAAAGCACCTTTGGTTAGTCACAAACTGTAACTCTCACCATCATTTGAAGGGAATACCTGCATCAGTTGTAGTAATGTCATGATTCCCCATTTGCTTGTGCCTCATGCATATTGGATCGTGGATATATTTTCAAGTTATAAGATTTTCAGTCAATCCACTCAATACTAATTAATTTTAATATGTGAATAGCTATTTCACACTCTATATTTTGCCTACTTATAATTACTCTCTATATTTCTACTTATTTAATATCATTTGCATTTTAACATGTAATAATTGACTCTTTATACAAAAGTAATTCATCCGTTCCTCTGTTTCTGTTTTACTAAAAAAAATGTCATTTTTTGTATAGTCATTAAAATAGCATAAAAGTAGTTTGTGAACAAAAAATTATTTCTTTTTCTTTTTACATTCAAAATTTTGTCAAAAATGAAAATAAGACAATAATATAATGACACCAAATAAGACAGATATGACACAAATATGACAACATAGAAAAGTAGACTTTTCATCTCATGGTCAGATCTCATCTCTCACCAAACTGAGGTGTTGAGAAGTGCCGGTGGGGTACAGGCTATAGGTTTTGTGGGCTTCTCTTTGATTTTCTTGATGTGGAGTCGTTAAGCATTTCTCCACCGATGGGCTGACTTACTTGAAAACCATATTCAACACATGGGCGAGCAAGAAAACTTGAAGAAGAATATGTATCTAACACCCAAGTGTCCAATATGGTTGGAAATTGAGAAAAATGCATGTAGAACCCTATATAATTTATATAAGTGCAAATATAATGTTCTGAAAATTAAAATATAATCCTAGATAATAAGTGAAAGTGCAAATATAATCTTTTCCGGTAATTTTTAGCCGGAATTTCATGAAAAGACATTTTTGCCCTTCTGGAAAAAAAATGACATTATTGCCCTTAGCATCGCCGGACCACCGCCAGACAGCCGTGGACCAGGTAGGGTTATATCAACACATTATGAAAACTGATAGGGTTATATCACATTTGTAAAAAAAAATGTAGGGTTATATAAGCACATTTGTAAAAAAAATGCAGGGTTATATCAACACATAATATAAAAATAAGGTGTCATATTAGTACAAAATCAACGCCGACCGCACGCAACCGCCATTTCAACCTCTTCTACCGATTGTCGACGTTCCAGAGTGTGATTCTAGTGACAAATAAAGAGCTTTGGTGAGGTCGACGCAACAAACGTTGAAGTGGAGGTGCGGAACCTTTCAAAAACGGTACCTTCATCCGAAATTCCTCTGTGATTTTTTTGCCTCTCTTCACATGAAGATAGATATGTGGTATATATGGTATAGGATATAAGGATTTTTATGATATTGTGTTTATTTTGTTGAGTTTAGTCAGGATTAATGATTGAATGAACTTTGGTGTTTTTTTTGTAGTTTTTATTTTGTTGTGTTCTCCGACCTAAGATTTTTAATATTCATGGGTTTGCATTTATAATATGTGCTGATATAACCATATACATTTTACGAATATATTGATATAACCATATTAGTTTTCATAATGTGCTGATATAACCCTACACGGTCCAATGGCGGTCCGGTGGTAGGCAAGGGTATAATTGTCCACCCAAATTCGGATTTTGGTCCAAGGCATTTTGATCATTTTTAGGGGTCAACGCCGGAAAAACATTGTCAACGCCGAATTTCTCACAAGAGGGTTGTATTTGCACTTTCATCAACTACTTAGGGTTGTTTTTGCACTAAAAATTATCTCAGTGTTATATCTGCACTTTTTCAATTATATAGGGTTATATTTGTATATTTCCCTTGGAAATTTGATCCCCTTACTCGAGCACAAATTTCAGTGGTTACAAATTAATTAGTACCCCTAACAAGTCGAATCTGCACACTTATTGTTTAGCAGTTAAAGTTATCGAACTTTAATCACATATTTAAATAGATACATGAACAACAATATTATTGTATGAGATGATGTTAGAATCGTCGTAACATTTAGTTTTTAAATATCAACTTTTTATGTGCTGTTATTATACACAGTTACATATATTATACAGTGAAACATAATTTTGAAAGATCGTAAAAAAATCAGGCGCAAGTTTTGCAAATCCCAACAACCGCCGTACTAATTCATCAATTGGTTTTCCAATGTCAGTTCTTTGCTTCCTCTCATCATCATGGATGTTACGGCTTCTCTTCCTTTCAACACATTGATCCACACATGCTAATGATCAAAGCTCACTAGCTTCAACTATCTTCTTTGGAGGATGCTGGTTGAATCGCTCCTCTTCTTTCAAAGTTTGTTTGGTTATAACGATGACACCATTCCCTGTCCGACGATGCCCTCCACAGTCTTTTCCAGTAACGACATCTCCCCCTACATTAGCCTCTTTTTAGTACTTGACTATCACTCAACCAATTTATCTTATGCCGCTAATTCGGTCAGTCATGTCATGCAGACATTAACTGATGATCACTTTCAAATTATTTCTCAGATTTTACGTACATTCAAGAGTTCTTTATTTTGATTTTTCATTTCACTCTTCTCTGAGTAGTTCACCTATTCTTGATTACTCCAATACATACGACTTAACATTTAGGACCCATCATTGAACTTATTGATTACACTATTTTTCTTCGTGATAAACTTGTTTCTTGAAGTAAATGGATAAAATGATTGATGCATAATTCCTAATATAATACACAAATGATTGATGCATAATGCCTAATTAAGAAGATACACACAAATGATTGATGAAAGGTGACAAATTGAATGGTATGTGATATTATCTGTGGACCACAGCTTTCAATATTTCTTTACATGCACAATTTGGAAATTTTGGTTATAGAACATATTGCCAATACTCTTCCGTTCACTAACATTGACTCATTTACTTTTAACACTTAAATTTAAAAAATATTGAATTAGTGGTAGAGAATGTATTGAAAGAGTAAAAAGTAAATTGAATAGATGAAAATAATCTAGAATTTGCCAAAAGAGAAAAAAAGTTGAAAAACTGGTTTTAGGCTTTAACTATCAACCCTATGTTCCAACGTAGGTTTATACCTAACCGAGTACGTAAATAAATAAATCACGCAAGACACACGACTTGGTTATGCAGTTCGGTGAAATCCACCTACATCTGCGGGGCCTGACCCAGTTCAGAATAAATCCACTAATCAGAGATACAGTACTAAGTACACCATACAACTATACTTATCTTCTAGTTACATCGTGTGGATTTTGCAAGCTCCTCTTGCTACCGATCCACCTTGATCAGACTCTCCCTGACCTCGAAACTTGTCGACGCTGGATCTCCTCCTCCCGAGGAATTAAGGTATACGATTCTGAACTTGATCAACAAGTCACGTTTGTTGGAACATATAAGTACTGGCTCTTGCAAAGCTCTCGGCAGAATATAAATCTGAAGAGCAGATTTTTCTCAATTAAATTCACACACCTTGTAGCCGTTAATGTCCTCTATTTATAGTCCATATACAGATCGAAATGCTCCATAATTATCTCCATAATATTCTTATTCCTTATCTGCTTATGAATCATATTCAAATCTCACAAATAAAGAGATTTTGCTTATCTCAAATATCCCATAATATTCCATAATATCTCATTCCATAATTATAGGGATTTTCCATAAAATCATAATGTTTCTAAACGGCTGACTCAAATATTGGTTAAACTCCAAGTTTCCATAAATCCTTTTATTCTCAATATTCTAGTCGAAAATTTGAGTGTCTTCGGTATGTTCCAACATGGAACATTTTTTTCCTTTAACACAAGTTCACAAATGCCAACACATTAATCCATGAGATGTACATGACTTTACAGATGATTGTGGTTTTTGGGACTGGGTGAATCCATAAATGTTTTCTAGATCAGTGGAAGTTATTCCTAATTTGGTGAAGAGAATTAATGGCATGGAGAAGGAGGTTCCTCAGTTAAAAAAAGACGAGAAGGAAGCAAAGTAAAAGGTCGAGCAACTATGTTGCAGACAGTGAATTGCAAAAATGTGGAAGGTTAAGATGAGTGTTTGGATGTTGGTGATTGTAATTAGTGCTGGAGTCATTGGTTTTGCTAGCATTTGAACATGTGTTTGAATGAACGGACGTAGGGAGTAGTCATTGAATGTAAGAGGTTAGCTGGAATGGCAACTAGGGATTACAATGGGTCAGGTTTCGTTGGAGGTTTGTCCTGCATCCACCCCAATGGGGCGGGTATAGATGTATTTTCGTGGAGGTGGAGTGGGTATAGGTATGGAAATTGATACCCACTATGGGTAGTGGGTTGGGCGTGGATATTTGTTTATACTCGTCCCCGCCCCACCCCACACTCTATGTACATATTAATTTATTATATAATAAACTATTATTTATTCATAATGCACATATTTTACTTGTAATATTTTCATGTAAATAATATTAAACTTTTAATATAAAATTAGTAATTTTAAAGTAAAATTTGGGTGTTTTTTGGAGATATAAACGGGGTGAGTAAAAAGGATTCGAATTGGGTATGAAGATCCAAGTGGGTGATGGGGCGGGTGCGGATTTAGATAATACCCGATGGAGCGGAGGTAGATTTTAATATTGTACCCGCCATGGATGATGGGACGGGTATGGATATAAAGATTTTAGATAGGCATTAATATGGAGATATCATAATCCGTACCTGCCCTGCCCAGTCCCAATGTCATCCAACCACGCAATTTGTTGTATGAAAATTAAAGTTTTATTTCTTTGATTCAAATTAAGTGTTAACGTGAAATGGAGCTTGTAAAATATGCATGAAATGGAGCATGGTGATATGGAAACCAGAGTTAGAGCATGTGCAACGGGGGTTTAAGAGTGATTTCAATTTGGAACTGAAACCACACTAAAACTTGGAAACCCTACAGTGGGGATTTTAAAGAGGTCTCAACCCTACAGTGGCGGGAGGGGGGTTTCAAAGTGATCTCAATAAATTGAGACCACCCTTCGATTTCCCCAAACTGAAACCGGCTCAAGTGCCATTTCTCCTGCCACCCACGTGAAGCAAGGCTCATACATAGGGTTGTTCATTGGTTAGGGCGGGTCAGCTGTCCCGCCCTAAATCGACACAAAATTTTGGGTCAAATCGGTTGGGTCAGGTCTCGTCAAAAGTCCCATAATTTAGGGTCGGGTCGAACTGGGTCATGGGTCGATCCAAATCATATAAAAATAGTAAATTATTTATAATAAATTTAAATAAAATAAATATTTTTTAAATCTAATAATTTTTAAATACTAAATAAAATTATAATTTATTTTTATATAATTTAAAATAAGAATATTATATTAAATTTAGTTATATATTATTAACTTAATAAAGAAAAATATAATTATTTTCCTTTTACTTAGTTAGAATATTTTTAATATTTCAATTAAAATTTTTAATTATACTAAAATTTATTTATATATTTATGAATATATATTTCATATACTAATCAATATATTATTTATAATTAATAATAGTATTGCAAAATTATTTTTACTTTTATAAATATTTTTTTCAAGAATGTTAAACTTGCTTATGAAGTAAATTTATGGTGGATGTGTTTTATTAAACTAATTCTTTTTTATGAATTTTTTAAAGAATATGGAGCAAAATTGCAAATGGGTCAAAACCGGTCGATTTGGGTCAAAATTCGACCCGACCTGTTTTAACCCGACTCACTCGACCCAAATGGGACATTGACCCGACCTGACCCATATGGGCAAGGTCAAAACGGGTCGGGTCGGGCGATTTGAACACCCCTATGTAACATAAGATTCGTCAAGCCAAAATTTTGTAATCTGTAAAATCGCGACCGCATAAGGCGATGAATGGATGTTGATCCTTATGTACGGGTACCCTGATCGACCACTAAGGAAACTAGTGTGGGATAGCTTACATATGGTCCTGCAGGCATCCATTTACCTGTTCTCATCATAGGAGACTTCAATCAAGTATAAGATAGGGAGGACAAATCAGGTGGTAGACCAGTTCAGTCAGAAGACACAAAGGACCTCAACGACTTATTGAGGGGGGCCAATCATAGTGAACTCAGACATAAGGGGCAATGGTTTACCTGATCAAATGGAAGAGGCGGTAGTGATCTTATACTAGAACACCTGGACCGAGGGTTTGAAAACACTGAATGGTTATCAATGTTCCGAAAATACAGTTTAACAAACCACACAATCATGAGGTCTGATCATGGTGCCCTCACCATCAATACACATTCGAGGTGCATAACTCGAGATAACAACTTGGTTAGAAGATTTCAATCCTTTTGGGTCAGGTATAAAAAACTAAGGAGTTGATAAAACTCGTCTGGAGGCCAGTCCAATATACGAAAGTCAATCGGAAACTTTAGCAACTACGATCGATTAGAACAATACTGTACTTTTCAATAGGAAGCTGGTTGAAACATCGACAAGATTGCATAACTAGGCAAAAGAGAACGTTGGCAAATTGGAGTTCAGAATCAGGCGTGTGAAAGAACAACTTTGTGCAAAACAGAGACAAAAGGACGCAGATGGTATGCTCGACAAGAAAAAGGAGTTGGAGGGACTCCACACTATGCAGGATTATTATTGGAGACAGCGAGCGAAGTCATTATGGCTTAACAAAGGAGACAGAAACACTAAAGTCTTCCATAAATGGGCACAAAAGAGAAAGGGTAGGAACTACATAACCCAACTCAAGGATGAACCAAGAATATGGATATTTAAGCAGAATGATCTACAACAGCTAGTCTACATCCATGTATGTTCCATTTTTATCAAGGAATCTGTTATGCCGGAAGATGCATTCAGACAGTCAACTATAGAGGATATCCTAAAACTCATAACCAAAGGGGTTAATCAGAGGCAATGTATGGAACTGGAGAGTCTGGTGAAATCTCTGGAAATGAAAACCGCTATATTCCAAATGGGAAAATGGAAAGCACCAGGGACTGACAGCTTACCTCCGGGATTTTATCAAAATTATTTGTCGGAAGTGGGGATGAGGTTACAAAGGATGTCCAATGGTTTTTTTCCACTTCATCCATGCCGAAAGAGTGGAACCATACAACTCTAGTTCTTATCTCAAAGAAGAGATGCCCACTGGAACCAACAGATCTCCGGCCGATAAGTCTATGCAATGTCATATACAAATGTATTGCCAAGATTCTCTCTCGAACAGGATAAAAAGGGTCATAAGGTTCCTCATTTCATGAAATCAATCAGATTTTGTGCAATGTAGGGCCATAGTTGAAAATTACCTCATAGCGCATGAACTCATCGAATTCATACGCAAGAAGAAGACCGGAAAATAGATGATAGCGGCAATGAAAATTGATATGAGCAAGGTTTATGATTAGGTGTCACGGGAGTTCCTAGGAAGGATGATGGAAAGGATGGGTTTCCCCCAGAAATCGATAGGATGGGTCATGGAATGTGTTACCACCGTATCATACTCGATTAAACTCAATGGGACAAACTCAAGAGCATTCTAACCAAAACAGGGACTAAGATAAGGATGCCCACTCTCGGCTTTCCTATTCATTCTATGTCAGGAAGCATTCTCATCCATTATTGCGTCTGATGATTTCCAAAGAGTTTGTACAGGTGTTAAAATTGGGAGAACGGCCCAACTTGTTTCACACCTCATGTTCGCAGATGATTGTATCATCTTCTTTAATATCTCGGACAAAGCAACAACAAAACTAGCGCAAACACTCAATATTTTTACAGAATACTCGGGTCAAAGAATAAATTTTCATAAGTCTGCACTTCTAGTAAGCCTAAACACGGAATTGAGGACTAAGGAGTGCCTAACCCAGACATTTAGAATCTTCTCAGACCTACTCAAACAGAAGTTCCTCAGCCATGACATGGACTTCAGTGGCACAAAAGTGGGAATGTTCAGTAACATGATCCAGAGGGTGAAGGCGAAAACCACTTTATGGAAGACAGGGGATCTATCCATGATTGGTAGGATTACCCTTAGAAAACACGTCCTAGCCTCAACATCCGAGTATACTTTCAACACCTTCTGAATACCCTCCACAGTTGCAAAGAAAATTGATAACCATCTTACCAGATTTATTTTGGCAGGTGACATCGATGGAGCTGGGATACACTGGAAGTCATGTCAATCGATGTGTCATTCCAAATGGCAAGGGGTTCTAGGGATGCGCTCTACAGAACAAATGAACCAGGCTCTGTTAGGAAAACTTGCTTGGAAACTGATTACGGATAAATACTCATTCTTCTCCAAATTATTCCTTAGCAAGTAATGCAATGAAGAGAACTTCCAGAGCGTCAAACTGAAATAAGGAGTTACGTGGGGATGGAGGGGTATCCTTTGGGGAAGAGATCTCATAAAAAATATACTCAAATGGAAAGTGATCGATGGCCAAGGAATATACATCCAGGATGAGCGAATTCCAAACCACAGTAACCCAATCAGGTATGAAAGACAACTTCTCCCTCAACTTTGACTCAAGGTGAGTGACTTTATCGACAGGGACAAGCAATAGAGATTGCCTCTACTTAGACTGTTTTTTAGTAAAGAAATAGTCAATAACATTGCAGGAATTCATATTTCAAATGCTCCCCTGAGTCAGAAGGACTACCAATTCTGGGATAAGGACTAGATTGGAAATTACACAATCAAAAGTGGCTACCACGAGGCATGGACCAAGGCGACCAACCAAAACCCATCCACTTCCAGTACACTAAGCATGGGGAAAAGTATGGCACTCGAAGACACAAGAGATGATCAAGTTCCTCGTCTGGAGACTAATTCACAACACAGCACCCATAGGACCGACACTTAGAATTAGAAATACGGATGTGTCACCTTACTGTCAAATGTTCCACACTAAGGTGGAGAAACCGTCACACATGATCCTCAAATGTGATATCGCAAGAAGGGCATGGAGAGCCTTCTGCTTGGGGTTTGATTTCGGTCAATGTCCTCGATTACAACTCGAACAATGGCTTCATCATTGGTTCAAGTAAGCACCAGAAAAGGAAGACATAGACCTCACCTGCATCATTATAAGGGCAATATGGTGTGCAAGAAATAAGGCAACGATGGAACAAAAAGTGCCAACAGTTGATATGATATTAGCCATTATCAAGGTGACATATGAAGAAAGCCAAATAGGTGACTAGCCAACCCAAACATTAGAAGTTAACCCTAAAATGCTGCACATAACACTTGACCAAATGCGATTAATAGCACATCCGAAACGAGCACAAGTGGGAGACTTAACACTACTGTGGTACACTGAGAAGAGACATCTGAACCAGGACTATGATAGATGGACACGCATCAACACAGACGCGGCCTTCCAGGCACAAGACGGCAAGGTTGCGGCGGCATGATGTGCCCTACAAGGATGTAACAACACAAGCTGGCAGGGTTCAACAATTGTGAGAACGTTATCGTCAATTCAAGCAGAGCTCATAGCAATACACAAAGCAATGACTCATGCAAAGTAAAAAGGTGCTACTCATATCTGCATTCACACTGACTGTCAAATGGCTTTGAATCACATCAATTTCTTCCCAAATGTTCCACCTGGTCTGAAGAGTCTAGTGAGGAGCGTTCCTAGTGTTAGCAATGATTTTTTCTCATATCCATGTAATGAAAGTGTCTAGAACCATAGTAACAAATGGCCATCTAGTGGCATAACATGTAATCAGGGAACAAACAGTAATATAAAGTATGACTTTTTGTTTTTAAAAAAATCCCGCCATTTCTCCACGCGTCAGAAATTGACGTCATTTCTCCTGCCATCCCCAATTCCATTTTTCCTGCCAAACCCAATTCCATTTTTCATGCCTTCCATTTAATTGAAATAATAATTTTCAAAAATGAAATTAAAATTGAAAAATGAAAATGTATTATTAAATTTAAAAACAAAATTAAAAATTAAATAGTAAATAGTAAAAAACAAAATTTTAAAACAAAATTATAATTATAAAAGTAAATTGTATAATTAAATTTTACATTTTAATTTATTTTAGGTAGGAAAAATATTTAAATTAAATAATGAAGGTAAACTTAATGAATAGGATAGAAAAAATCAAGTGAGGTTGAAGTCGTTTCATAGTGGTTTCAACCATTGTGGAGAGAAATATGGAGTGGTTTCTTTGTGATTTCAGTTGATGAATTGGAAGAGAGATTTTGAATATTTAATGAATTGAAACAACAAAACCAGTTTCAGAGCCGTTTCAGATTGGTATGGAAGAGAAAATGTTTGGCAATTATTGATCCTGATTTTTCCCTGGTTGTGTTTTGGCTGAATATCCCTTTTTCTTTCTTGTTTGGATCTAGAATATTAGTGAAATTTGTAATTAAAATTTTCACTATAAAAATAGGGGATAAATACATTTATAACCCTAACTTTAGGGTGAAAGTGACAATATAACCTTGCAATCTCAGAAAATGTCAATTTAACCATAACTAATTATTGTATGTGTCAATCTAACCCTAACTTTCAAAGTATTTGTGCCGATATAACCAAACATCCTAATCCCGAAACTAACCAAATTAATCAGGAATAATCAAATATGAAACAACAAAAATTCCCTTTATGACAAACATATCTTTCTTCTTCAAAACCTATCTTTCTTCTTCAAAACTCTGCCGCCTCCACCATCGTGCTCCGCCGCCTATGCCACTGATGAGACGTCAAATGCAGGTATTTTTCGAAGCATTTAACATCTCTTTTGTTATTTTTTTGTTGGAACATTGCTAGATTTAGGTAGGTTTACATCATAAGGAGTTTAGATAACCGTTTTCGGTTTTCGTATCTAAATCCTTAATTTTGCAACCTAGTTTGAGTCTAATAGATTTTTGGTCCTTACGAGCATCTAGATTCCTTTTTGTAAGCTTAATTTGTAGGTTGCTCGTAAGCACTTCGGAGTGTTTTAGTGAAGGCCATTCGCAAGAATGGTAGAATATTGAAGGCCGCGAGTCAAAACGTGGTAGAAGATAGAAGGGTCGAAGAAGGAATACAAAGAAGTGGATGAATTGTGACCAGGGATTTTGTACCAAGTTCTGATAATGATCCAAGACGAATTAGGCTCCAAGGCTGATACCATTGGATTCCTCTTCTCGAGTACTATAAAATCGACTACAAGAAC
>JAULKM010089045.1:0-44802 GCA_032355605.1 Rubia tinctorum
TAGCTACTTAGTTGTAGTTAGTAAGCAATAAGGGCTTAAAAATTACATCTTTGAGAGGTACGGCGATGACCTCCCACTATATTACAAGAACACAAATTCAAAATCTATCTACAACTTTTATTTCTTTTGCTTCAATCCTCCATTTCACCTCCGTTTGAATTTGAAAGGCAATAGTTTCAGCCTTTATTTCCACTCATTGAAACACTTTCCTATTCCTTTCAGTCCACAGATTGTATAACCCTTCTATCAATAGTACAAATTTCATCTTCTTCCTCTTTGTCATTTGAAACAAGAATTTTTTCAGCTTTCTTCAGCTGTATGGGCAGTGTAGGTTCAGCATGTTCATCAAATCTTTCCCAAAACTGCACTCCATGAACAGGTGTTGTGCCGTTTCCTTTTGATCACAGAAAAAATAGAATTCTTGATCCTTCATAACTTTAATACTAATGAGTCTCTCCTTATTTGGAAGTTCATCATTCAACAATAGCCACAAAAAATCTATGCTTTGGGAGGACAAACCTGTTCCATATTACTTTCTCCTTGTATTTGCATTCTGTTCCACCTTTCAGAGTATCATAAACAGTAGCCAGATTAATCTTTCCATTCTTTTTGACACAGCCTGGTAACTTCTGAAAAATTTGCTCCTTCAACCTCATTAAGATCTTTCATGGCCAATTGTGAGTAAATGAGAATTCACTGTCCATTAGTTGCTTAACTTTCATGTAGTATATTTTGATCAACTTCATCCAAAACACATATTTTTTGTTGTTGATATCCCATAGGTGCTTGCAGAGTGCAATCCTATTCCAGATACTTGAATCTCTTACTCCCATGCCTCCAATTTTCATGCTGTTGCAGATTAAGTCCCCTGCAACAGCAGAAAATCCTCTTTTCCCTTCTTCCCTTCCCCACAGGAAAAATGTACAAATATGAGTTATCTTTTTGTGAATATTCTCAGGTAGACTTAGTACACTGCTCCAATAACCAGATAAGCTCACTAAAACTCCATTGATCAAGTTCAATTTTGCTGCATAAGAGAAGTTTCTTGAACTCCATGACTGAATTTTGCTTCCAGGTTTCTCTAACAAAGATTCACAGTCCTTGCTCCATTTAACAGTTGAGAGAGGAATTCCCAAATATTTCATAGGGAAATCACCTTTTACCACTTGTAAAATGCCAGCCAATATACTCTTCTCACATTCCTCTATATTTGAAAATAACACTTTAGACTTCATGTCATTCATTGCAAGTCCTGTAACTTCTTTGAATATGTCCATCACATTTCTGATCCCATTCATAGTTGTCATATTTGTAGCACAATTATGCCTGATTGCAATTATTTTTTCAATAGCCTTGTAAAATATTCCATGCTGATCACAAATAACAAAGGTGATATTAGATCCCCTTGTTTGACACCACATTTTGCCTCAAAAGAATATGTGTACATATTATTGTGAGATATACACAATTCTAACCTCATACTACTATTCTAAACCCAGCTTATCATCTATTCTGGAAATTTCAGTTTCTTCAACCAAGATATCAGAAATGACCAATTAATACTAGCAAAGGCCATACCGATGTCAATTTGGGTAACATAGCTAGGTCTCATAGTTTCAGCCCCATACCTGTTTAACAATTCCTGAGCAAGCAACATGTTATGCGCAATATGTCTCCCCTTGACAAATGCACTTTAACTATCACTTATCAAGATAGGCAATATATCCCCAATTCTGGCATTTAAAACTTTAGTTATAGTTTTATAAATGACAGAACAACGGGCTACATATCTATAATCAGAAGGTACCTTTGGGTTTTCATTTTTAGGAATCAAGGTTATCACTGTATTCTTGAAAACAACAGATATTTGTCCTCTATTAAAAAAAATCTAGTACTGCATTTGTTACATCATCACCAACTGTCTCCCAAGCCTCTTTGAAAAACAAGCTTGTATAACCATCTTTTCCAGGACTTTTAGAGCAGTTAATCCCCTCCATTGCTTTCTCAATCTCTTGTTAGAACCTTTCCAAATCTTACTACATCACTGTCCAATTTCTTCACCGCTCCTGATTTCCCCAACTGAGTTAAAAATTGCTTTACTAAACTGTTTCCAATTTCAAGCTGGTCTGTCACCTCATTGCCATTCACTTCCAGTGCCACAATTATTTTTTGATACTGCCTTTTTTCAGTGAGCTGAAGAAAGGTTTTGATGGCATGTTCCCTTCTAACATCCACTGAATTTTTTCCTTTGCTGGTAAAAACTATATTCTGCCTCTCTTACCCTTTCAGCCTCTTTCCTGTTTTCCTGCTCATCCTTTTGTAGGAACAAATCCCCAAGTTTTTCATTCAGCTTCATAACAGCTTGCTCCCACAGATTATGTGCTGCGTCTGCCTGTTGACATATATCACTGAATTCTCTTTTATTCAGAATCCTCAGCGGCTTTTCTAACCTCTTCAAGGCTTTTGCTACACATTTAGGTCTTTGTTTCCTTCCAGCATCAATATTCTTCTAAACGTTTCCTAAAAAACTTCTGACTTTATCAACATATTAAAAAAATTGAAGGGTTTAAGCTCAACCTCACATAGTTTACTAAACCTCACCATTAGAGGCATATTTTATGAGATTAGTGCAGTTTTAACTTCACAAAAAGCATTCTGAAAATTTTCCATCCAGTCATTGTTCACCATGCCTCTATCAATCCTGCTCCTTATACCATCCCCATCAGTTCTCCTATTGCTCCACGTATAGTATGCACCAATTGTTTTTTATTTTTGTCAGCTCCAATTCCTCTGCCGCATCTTTGAAGTCTTCCATTTATTTCTCATCTATTGGATTACCTCCAATTCTATCTTCTGCCAATAATGGGGAGTTGAAATCCCCCATTATCAGCCAAGGAAGATCTCTTTGCCAAGTATATTTCAAAAACTCCCAAATAGGTCTCCTATTTTGTGCAGCATTAAATCCATAGATTATGGTGAGGTAAAAATTACTATTATCATCTATCTTTTTGCACCCCAGATCCATTCATTGATTATTACTGTTTAGCAGTTTAACTTCAAAATAATCTGGTCTCCATGCTAGCCAAATCTTGCCTCTTTTCTTTGTAGTGCTATTTGTGTACAAACTCCATCCTAGGCTAATTCTCCTCCAGATCTCCTCCTCTTTCTCTTTTTTAATCTTAGTTTCTAATATTCCCAGCAAGACAACTTGGTTTTTCAGGAAAACCCTTCTAAACTCATTATGCTTTGCCCTTTTATTCAATCCCCTTATATTCCATGTTGCTATATTCATATATCAGGTGGTTTGTTCTTCCCACTTGACATTTATCCACTTCTGACACTCCTTTCTCCATTCTTAGTTTTTACAGTCACCTGTCCTGTATTTGTAGCCTTCTACCCTGAACTTTGCTTCTCCTCAATCATTATTGCCTTATCCTCCATCATTTATACCTTCCACCAAATCTGATTTATGGTTTCTTCTGACAAGAATAAATATCTGATTGTTTATCTGTCTTTTCACCCGTGTTTTCTTTTATTCCTTTTCATTTGTTTCTTTCCTTCCACACTCATTCTCCATATGACCATACATTTTGCAGCAAATACACATGACAGGTTTCCATTCAATTCAACTTTCTGCTAAACTATGATTTTTCTTTCATTTATAAATAGAACTTTCTCATGCACTATCTCCCCTATTTTCACTTCAATATGTAATCTGGCAAAGGCTAATCTTTCTTTTTCAGTAGTTTTTCTATCCAGACACAGAGATTTTTCTAAGGAACTAACTATCTTACATATAGTTGAAGGTTTTCTATAGGCAAGGGGTAAACCAGGAAGTTGGATCCATACTGGAACAATATCAGCTCACTCAGCTCTAAATCTTTCTCCCATTGTTTTTATAATTACTGGCTTTCCATAAAAAATTATCAACCCCTTCTCCAAAATTTCTTTACAGACAGATTCAGAAATTAGCTTCACCATAAATAAAAACCTCTCTGCAATTTCCATATTTTAATAACCCTTTTACCCCAAATTCGATAAAAGAAGCCTTCCAGTACCTTGTATGGGGGATTGCAACCCAGAGTTTTGCAGACAACACAGTTCTCCCTGAGTTTAACACCTTCTTCAACATCATCTTCTGAAATCTCTCCAAGCTCCATACCATCAATATTGATTGTCCTGTATTGCCTTATATCCTTCGGAGAGTTAAACAGTGAAGACCATTTTTGAGCCTCATTCTCTTCTTCTTTTTCCACCTTTTCACTCCATGAAAGTTTCTTCCTCACTGTTTGGTTCTGCTCATCTTGATTTTTCATCTGAATCGGTGGCTGATCGTCTACAACTTTCCCGGTTTCCTCCTTGCTTCTTATTTCTCCCATCTCTTGCATCTTCCCTCCAGATTGATCTACAATTTCATTACCAATCTCCTTCTTCTCATCTCTTGTGGTTTTGATTGTTTTCTTCCATCCTCTTTTGTTTCCAGATCTGCCCATGGCGGCCAGAACTGATCTGAAAGAAAATCAATTTAGGATGAAACACATAGTAATGGTGTGTTTGCACGCAGTGCAGAGAGATAAGAACCCTAATCCCTTCTTTTAAAATACAATATTTAAATTTTATAAAAAATTACATCATTTAAAGTAAAAAGTATAGTGGACTGTTAATAAACTTAAGGTAATGTTGCCATTCCCAAGACTTTATCTTTAAATAATATACTCCCTCCGTCCCATAAAAAATGAAATATTTATTTTTTGCAAGTCAAAATTTGTAAATTTTGACCTAAAATATAAAATATTATGAGATATTACTAAATTCATCTTAATATTTATTTTCTAAGTATTTATTTTTTATATGGAATTGTTATATGTAGATAGAGACATTGACGGTTAAACATGATCATTGAAGACCGAAAAAAAATAAATGTGGCATTTTTGTTGGGACAATGGGAGTAATATATCACCAAAGTTATTGAAACAAGATTTTTATGATTCGTCTAACTGTTAGACGAATTAACCGGAGACTTTCTCTAGTATTAATTATCAATTATACATTTTAATTACTTTAAACACAGTCTTGTTTTAGATTGGTTAACCTTTAGATGATTTCATTTTATAATAAACATAATTGATAGATGTTTTAACATGAGACTTGTCCGCTAAATGTGCATTTCTTTTTTGAAAAATAGTTAATGTATTAATTTTAAGAAGTGTTTACAAAGGAGGGAGTGGAACTCCATGAAGACCAAACCGAATGATTAGACATTAGGACTGTGTCAATCGATGAACAATTAAGTTTTTCTTTCAGAAATCCATTTGACTCTTACATATTGAAGGATTGGTTTTAAAACTTTGAGTTAAGTGATAAAATAACCCTGAATTTAGGGTAAAAGTGTTAATATAACCCTGGAATTTCAAAAAGTACCAAAATAACCTTTGACTCCGTTGACTTTTTAGTCAACGTTCATTTTTCCTGATTTTGGTAAAAAGACAATTTTACCCCTGACTTTAAAAAATAAAAAAAAGGGATAACACTTCCTCCTCCGTCTCTCTCTAATCATATCCAGTAGCGTTCCCTCTCACTCCCCTTCGCCCGCAGCCTACCCCTCCGACCACCCTCCTCACAGCCCCATCTCGTTCAATCCCTACGACCACCACATCTCCCTCTCCCACTCCCTCCACCTTGACATCTCTCTCTCCCCTTCATTGTCATGTTCATCTTTGGAGGTGGACTAGACAAAGGTGCTATCTCTGGAGACCCATCGCATGTGGCGGCATAAAATAATGGAATCATCTCCGAGCATATGTAAGAAGAGCTATTTGAACGGATTTTCTACGTCCTCTTCGAATTCCAAGAGGTGGAAGTTTATGAATTTGCTCTAATGAAGTAACATCGAAGGCAATGATGGTGGGGTTCTTCGTGAATGTCAACGGTTGGGCCGGAGCTTTCCCGTTTTCTGATTAGAAGTTTGTCAGAATTTTGGGGGTTTTGATATATTCGTTGATTGGAGATGAATTTCTGGCGGGGTGTCCAATGTCGGCAATCAATTTAGGGTCAGTGTTTTCATTTTGCTAGATCAAATATTGATTGACCATATTGTCTCTCTCTGTGTACGGGGGTTGTGTGATGGTTTTAGGGTTTGAGAGGAGGCACTAGGGTGTGGTTGTGGGGAGAGGGAGGAGGACCTAGGTTTCTAACAGTGAGGGAAACGAGGAGAGGGAGGAGGAGATGGCGGCGCTAGAGTGTGGCTGTGGAGAGAAAGAGGAAGAGGTGGCGGTGCTGGGGAGAGGGAGGAGGAGTGTGGAGGCGCTGGGGAGAAGGAGGGATTTAGGTTAAGAGGAAGAAGGGAAAGTGGCGGACGGAGAGAGTACGACGGTGGCAGCTGTGGAGCTCGGCGATGACAGCGGCAGAGCTCAGCGATGGCAGCGGTGGAGCTTGGCAGCGTTGACCTAAAGGTAACATTAGTTTTTGGGGAAAGGGAGATCGGTTTATTGTAAGGATATTTTTTAATTTTATTTTATGGTCATGCCGAAATTTACTTGGTCAATGCCGGAAAGAGTGACTTTGGGTATATCAGAACAATTATTCCGAAGTTAGGTTTATATTGACACATATAATAATAAGTTGGGGTTAAATTGGCACTTTTAGAAATTGCAAGGTTATATCGGCACTTTCTGAGATTGCAAGGTTATATTGGCACTTTTAGAGATTACAGGGTTATATCGGCACTTTCTGAGATTGCAGGGTTATATTGGCACTTTTAGCCTAAACTCAGGTTATAAATGTAAATGGCCCTAAAACTTTTATACTCGCTCTGTCCCATTTCAATCTGCACACTTTAACTTTCACCAATTGACTTGAAAAATGTTTAATCCTTAATATCTTTCTTTAAAAATAATTAAAACTTGTGGAAAGATGATATATTGAAAATATATGTTATAACCAATCTAACTAAGTATCCCACATTAGTATATATACACATATACCAATTAAATTTTTGGGTCAAAGTTAGTAAGTTTGACTAAATGAAGAGTTAAATTGCAGTTTGAAATGGAACAGAGGGAGCATAATTTATTTGAAAACCAAAACCCGCCTATCCTCTTCTACTTTTGGAATAGAACACTAATCTGAGCATCACTCACAATAGTTCTAATATCACTCACAATAGTTATACTTCCTCCGACCCAGTATAAGTTGCACACTTTTTTCCCGTTGTCTCACTATAAGCAGCACACTTTTCAAATTTTGAAATATTACAAGGGATGTAAAAAGTAAAAGGATGGTGCCTCTTACTAGATATTAAAATAGAAACAAAACCTCATTTGTTTTGGACTCTTGGATCAAATTGATGAAACCCTAAATCTATTTTAATAAAAAAAAACTACACCTTTGTTGCAATCGTCATCTCTTTAATCCCTCTTAAACTACTCTTCAGCCACCTCTCCAATCCCTCCCCAACGCCTCTTCCGCCACCCCTTCAATGTACACTGACGCAATAGATCTCCGTTACTGATGCAATCAACTTCCACCTTTTCCGCAACCTGATGCCGAAAGACAAAGAATGGTCCTCGTCGTCGTTTGTGAAGGCTTAGTTCAAGTACTAGAGGCTAAGAATCATCGTGAAAACAAGGATCTAAACCCATGGGCAATGAGAAACTGGTGCTCCCGGTGATGACGCGGTAGATCTTCTGTACTCGGATGGTGGATGTTAACATCATGAACGAGTGGTGCTCCAATAGCAACAGGAATTTTCTCAGCAAAGTCCAAAATTTTATTGTGTAAAATGGATTTTTTGGGATGATATATTTTCTGAATTTTGGTCAGAAGTTATAAAATTAAATTATCGATATGTTGTTGGTTGTGGTCAGTGGTGTTTATGAATTAGTTATTGTTCACCGGTTGATGGTTGTCAATGACCATGAACACTGGTGTGTGGATGCTGGTAATGTAGATGGTGGGGGTTAAAATTATCATTTCACAGGTTCTAAAATTTTGAGACTCATTCTCTCTCTGCAGCTTATATTGGGACAAAAGGAGTACATCATTTTGATGTCTTCGGGGCATGTGCAGTGGAAGTTTCTTTGTGGTTGCTTATTGGAAAGAAACCACAAAGTCCCACAATGGGGGTTTGTTTGTGGTTTCTAAAGAAATAAACCACTGTTATCTAAGATTAGCAATCACTCCTCTTCATTTTTTCCCCATGTGGTTAATCCCGCGCTGAATCCTCGGCCCTTTTACCCCCTATGGGCCACGTGGCATGGTCTTATTGGGCCACGTGTCCCACTACGACACCAGCTCTCTTTTTTTAAAATTGTTTTTTAACCATTTGGACATGTGGCGCCACCAGATCGGGCCACTTGTCTGAATGGTAAATTTTCTAATTTTTAAAAAATTTAAAAATTTGTTTTCTTCCATTTAAAATTTAATAAAAATGAAAATAAATTTGAAAATTAAATTTACAAAAATTAAATTAAATTTTGAAATTAAAAGTGTTTTATTAAATTTCACATTTCAATTTATTTTGGGTGGATAAATTTACTTAAATTAAATATTGAAGGTAAAATTAATGAGTATGATAGAGAAAATTATGTGGGGTCCATGAAGTAGTTTTTCAGTGTTTTCTACCATTGACCCGTTGATGCCCAAATAGGATAAACATGGTCCTGAAAATATGAATTGCATAGGTGTATCTCCAATTTCGCATTCCGACATCTCTGACTTTCTTGGAGGGACCTATGTGCAAAAAATAAAAAGTTTACTGGTTCTGCAAAAATCATTTTCGATCGAACCAGAAGTTAATAAATTTTCGTAACTACATTTAAATTTAAAATTTTATTTTCCAATATACTATTAACTATTATGAAAGTGAATTTCATACTTTTTGTCAAACGTGGGCTCATTTATTATGCTAGTGGGCTGAAAATATTAGGCCCATATTCAGATAAATCGACATCGTTCACATTTGAGCCCATTTCGTCTTTGCTGACAACATGTGCGATGCCGCTAATGTCGAGGTGGAATTCAGAAGGATCCAAAATGATGTCGTTTCAATACGTCTCTATATATATTATGTGAGATTGGCATGTTATGTGAGACATCCATCTTAAACCGTTGAATCATACTCCACAATGTACAATCTAGTGGCTCTAATTTAATTGTGAGATGCTAAAACATGCAGGTTAAATCCGCAACATGCAAGGCAACAACAAAAACTCTTAATTATTGCACCAAAGTCCAACTTTGAATTATACGTCCTTCAGTCCCAAATTGGAGCTCTCACTATGATTTAACAATAAAGAAATAAAAAATACTCTCTAAACTAAACCCATTCCAACACTATTCGAAGAATCCTCTTTGCAAAACGTTAACTCATTATTCAAAGAATCAATCTGAAAACAAAGCAATCGGCGATGAACATAAAGCACTTATGAGTATTGCTTGAAACACTTACGAGTTGAACTCTAAGAACCAAGCTATTCTCATAGCATGCATAAATTATAAAATAACAACCTACATATTACATTTGAAGCAATAACAACCGATGGTTAAAACACCTACAAACTATACTCTAAGCACCAAGTTATTTTCGTAGAGTACAACTCTTACACTTGAATCACTTATAAGCACTTGTTTAAGCAACGAATTATCATTTGAGTACGTACTTTGAAATTATATTCTTTTGAAGTAGTTTCATGTCCAATTTTTAAAATGAAGCACCTACATGCTACAATTGAAGCACTTTTAAATAATAGTTGAAGCCCTTAGGAGTTGTAATTTGAGCCCGACTGAAATTATATATTTTCAAAGTTGTTTTCGTAGGTCCTCCAAATTAATAAGTAAGTATCTATAGATTACACTTATAGCACTTATGAGTTGTATTTGAAGCACACAAGTTTCTATTTAAGCCCCTTAAGGTTACATTTATTCCAAGTTGTTTTCGTAGCTCCTCCAAATTATAAAGTGAGCACCTACAAGCTATACTTGAAGAACTTACAAGTTGTAGTTGGAGCACCCACAAGTTACTATTTAAGCACCCTATAGTTAGATTTATTCTAAGTTGTTTTCATAACTCCTCCAAGTTATAAATTGAGCACCTATATGATATACTTGAATCACTTATAAGTTGTAGTTAAAGCACCCACGAGTTGCCATTTAAGCATTATATAGTTACATCTATTCCGAGTTATTTTTATAGATCTTCCTAATTATAATGTGAGCACCTACGAGTTATAGTTAAAGCACTTATAAGTTGTAGTTGAAGCACCCACAAGTTGCTATTTAAGCACCCTATAGTTAGATTTATTCTAAGTTGTTTTCGTAGCTCCTCCAAGTTATAAAGTGAGCATCTAAGAGCTATACTTGAAGCACTTATAAGTTGTAGTTAAAGCACCTACGAGTTGCTATTCAAGCACTTTTTAGTCACATATAATCAAAGTTATTTTCGTAGCTCCACCAAATTATAGAGTAAGTACCTATATTACACTTGAATCACTTATAAATTGTAATTGAAACACCCACAAGTTAAAATTTAAGCATCCACAAGGCTGCAACCAATTTTTTTAAAAATAAACCCAGTTTCCCAAAACTCAGAATGGCAACACCAAATGATGTTCTATACTCGAAGCGCATGAAAACAACAATTGATGATATACTATAGAGATTCAAAATTGTTGGGTTATTTAGGGTGATAATGCAGAAAATATGATACAATGATCAGAAAATATGATACTGATCCTCAAATTGTTGCATTATCCCTTCTTTTCTAGTTACCATTCTGTCTCATATTCAGATTCTGCTTGCTTCAATTCTCCACCATTTTATCTTACCTTGTTACCCCTATAACTCCCTCCCTCTGCATATACTCCCTACTTTACTATTACAAGTATAGTTGCTAACAATACCATATGTTTTATGGTGGACCAACCTCTACATGAAAATTAACACCAATCCACATAACATCAAAACTAGAGAAATGTAATCTCAAAACTAGAATAAATAAAAACTTTTCATTACTATCAATTCCTGAAATATATATAAAATTTGACATTTATTTGTAACCCATATAAGAAAGGATAGTACACATCAAATTCAAGGGCCATTTTTATTTCTTCCTTTCAACGCCATTTCGTATCCAATTTATCAACAAATAAGAGAATGTGTCATTACAATGCAAATTATTAAATGCTAGGGTGGGACTATAAACAAGCAATCACAAGTTGTTCTACTGCTAGTTTAGCCCCCCAAAATATTCCACATTTTGAGTGGATATATGATGTTTCACAGGAAGAAGTTGTTACCTCCCTTGCAACATCAATATTGTCCAAGCAAAAACTCATTCCTTCCTTTATTTGAATCCTTTTATAAGAAGCCTCGCAATCAGGTAAATCAAAACAATGGGAAATAAGTAGAACTTTTGCAGATATATTGGTTATATTTGCTATTGAACGAAAAAATAACACTAGAAAAGTGGAAAGATTACCTCGAGATTGAAGGGCGGTTAGCGTTGGACAACCACTAGTGGTGGAGGAGGTGATGGAGTATAAGGGGTTAACGACAGATGAATGTGGAAGAATGCGGTTAACAGTGGCGGAAGGCGGTTACCGATGGAGGAAGGCGGCTACCGATAGAGGAAGCAGAGAGAAATTAAAGGGAAAAAGGTGAAGGAGAGGAAAGAGATGAAGGGGTTGGCGGTGAAGGAAGTGTTAACATCGGAGGAGGGCGATTAATGGCGGAGGGGGGGATTGACGAAAGAGAAAGGAGAACAGAGAGTTAAATGTTTTAAATATTGAATATAGACCCATGGATCAAATTATTTGAATAGTGGAGATTCTGTCTCACATAACTAATCTGTCTCACATAAACTAGGTTGTCTCACATGAACCTAATTATATATATAGGGGAGGGTTCATGTGAGACAACTCATCTTATGTTAGGCTACTCACTTATGCGAGACTGAATCTTAGCCATTAAAATAGTTTAATGAATGGTCTAGATTTACTATCTAATAGTTAAAAGATGATAAAATAGAAAACAAATGACGTTGAAAATGCGCGGATCTTTTGTGGGTTAAAATTGAGTTAGAGATTGCCTACTTCACCATTCACCCGTTTCTCTCTGTTGCTCCCTTTTGTCCCTCTCAATATGTATTTGTGGATCATCTCCCAACTTCATCAATTCTCTGTTTTACTCCTAGTTCTCTGTTACTAAAGGTGATTTCTCGGCTAGGGCCACCATCCGTAGCCAAAGGAGCTGGAGGATTCCGTAGGAGAAAACTTCATTGAGACAAAGGTCACCTCTTTAACACATATCAATGACCACATTGACAATGGTGATAAACTCGGTTACTTCCAAGATGATGATCATCCACGAGATCTCAAGCTCATGGGTTATAATTATTCTCATCTAATTTGATCTTAGAAGTCGAGAAATTAGTTTTTTAATGGCTTGTTTTGAGACTGAGAAGAGTCGTGTAAGGGTTCTTTAGGGATCCATATCCATCAAGAACAAACTGACTCAGGTTTTTGTGTAATTTATTTGTTTCGAGTGTTCTTTAATCTGAGATTCTATTTTTGTTGATCTCTTGTCGAATTTGAGAAAAGGGAATGTTGTTACTAATATGTTTTGCTGCATTTTGAATGCGTTGTGTGAGTAGCTTATTAGGATTAATTGTATGATTAGAATTGTGTGTCTGAGATTGTTATGGCATGATTTTGGCATTTGTTTTGTCTGTTTGTGTTTTCTAAGGATTTTTTTAAAACAATATTTGTTGTGTTTTTAAGTGAAGAAAGAAGGTGCTGAGGTTGGAGAGAAGACTACATCTTGTTGAAGAATGTGTGCTTCAAGGTTCAGGAAACTGATTGGTCTGTACATTATTTTTTCCAGCATTTTGTTGTCTTGTTTTTGTTTGTTTGGGTATATACGTCGAAGGAAAACAAGTTATTATTGTGTAAATTTTGTTCTTTTTTACAAGTACGTATGCTGTGATGGATTTTTGGGTTTAAATGTTGATGGATTGGTTGGAAGCTAATGAGAATAATTGCAATGAAATGGGTGGCAATTGGTATGAAAACTGTGACTGCAGAGCTTGACGGTGCTAAGGGATTGCTTCTAAAATCGCTGAAGAAGAGAGCTCAATGAGGAACTTAGTGGAAGAACTTAAACTCGTGCTGGAGAACGTGAAGAAAGAGAATTCTGAGTTGAACCAAGAGGAAGAATAAAAGGAATCTATAGCTGAGAATTTGCAGTTCAGGCTACAAAAAGCAAAATCTGAACTTGAATCTACCATTGCAGAAGAAGCAAAAACTAAAGGTGCTTCTAATGAAACGCTTTACTCTCAATCAACTATTGGAACAGAGAGAATTAGCAAGAAATGAAGCCGGGGAGATGGTGAAACAAGAAGATGTTTTGAAAATGGAAGTTTTGGTCATGAGGATCATTCTTGAAGAAAAAGAAGAGAAACTAAAGGTGGAATTGCTGGAAGCTAAAGTAGCCAAGACAACCGCCTTTAATCAGATCAATGCGCTGTCTGAAAGAACCAATGCTGCACGTGCCTTCACATCCGAATCTGGTGCTCAGATTACAGTATCGAAAGATGAATATGAATCTCTGAGTAAAGATAGATTGGCGGAGATGAAAGTTGTTGTAGCAATGGTACAAGTGGAAGTTGTAAAGAGAGGGAGAATGAGGCACTTAAGAAGCTTGAGCATACTCAGAAGGAGATCGAGGAGATGAAGGTTTCCACGGAGGAGGTGTTGAGGAAGGCCGAGCAAGCTGAGGCAGTGAACAAGGCTATGAAGGGCGAGCTGAGAAGGTTGCGCGAGCATGAGAATAAAATGGCTGAAGAAGTAGCATCAAGAATCTCAGCAGAATCAGAGACGTCGTTCGTGAAATATTTTCTAAACAATGTAGGTGCTTCAAGTTGTAGCTCAACACAACTAACTGTGCCACTGCATATTTCATCCTTTTTACTCTGTTCCTTGTCCTCTTGAATAGATTCAATAACTGAAGAAGATGATGCTTTAGCTTCAAGGACATTATTATTTTGTTCTTTCTTTGGAAACATGCATGAGTTATTGGGATTTCCAAGTGTTGTGCCTCATAGAAAACAACAATTAATCTCATGCCTTTCTAAGTGTTGTACTGTACTACAATAGGTTGTTGTCCCCTTAATTCTGTCTACTTGCATTGCTCAACTTGAACGTAGAATCCATTTGTGCCAACATGAGCAATGACCCTGGAATCAGATGACTCTGTCCGCATCATATGCATCCTCTTCGCCTGAAATGGGTGCGATAACAAGAATCACCTTCTACCTATATATTTTTTCAAGCTGTTAACAAAGCGCCTAAACATAACACGTGAAACCCATACAACCTATACTTTAAGTACCTACAAGTAACATTTGAAGCACCTACAAATATAGTTTAAATTTATGCTTGATGGTGTTTCAAGTTATAACTCAACGGTGATTAAATTTTAACTTGTAGGTTCTTAAAGATATGCTTGCAGGTGCTTCAAGTTATTCTTGTTGGTGCTTCATATTATGCTCATAGGTGCTTCGAGTTATGCTTGTTGGTGCTTCATATTATGCCCGTAGGTGCTTCGAGTTATAACTTGAAGGCAATTTCAAATTTAACTTGTAGATCCTCTAATTTATGTTTGTAGCTTCTTAAAGTTATGGTAACTGGTGCTTCACATTATGCTTTTAGGTGCTTCAAATTATGATTCGAAGACAATTCAAGTTTAACTTGTAGATTCTTAAATTTATGCTTGTAGGTGCTTCAAGTTATGGTCGTTTGTGCTTCGCGTTATAGCTTGAAGGAAATTCAATTTTAACTTGTAGATTCTCTAATTTACGCTTGTAGGTGCTTCAAGTTATGGTTGTTGGTGCTTCATATTATGCTCGTAGATGCTTCAAGTTATAACTCGAAGGCAATTCAAGTTTAACTTGAAGATTCTCTAATTTAGGCTTGTAGGTGCTTCAAGTTATGGTCGTTAGTGCTTCAAGTTATGGTCGTTGGCGTTTCAAGTTATAACTCAAAGGAAATTCAAGTTTAACTTGTAGATTCTCTAATTTATGCTTGTAGGTGCTTCAATTTATGGTCGTTGGTGCTTCATATTATGCTCGTAGGTGCTTCAAGTTATAACTCGAAGCCAGTTCAAGTTTAAATTGTAGATTCTTTAATTTATACTTGTAGGTGCTTCAAGTTATATTCCTGGGTGCTTCATGTTATAACACGAAAGCAATTAAAGGTTAACTTGTATAGTCTCTAATCCATGCTTGTAGGTGCTTCAAGTAATGGTTGTTGGTGCTTCATATTATGCTTGTAGGTGCTTCAATTTATAATTGTGGGTGCTTAGTGTTATAACTAAAAAGCAATTCAAGGTTAACTTGTATACTCTCTAATCCATGCTTGTAGTTTTTTCAAGTTATGGTCTTTGTTGCCTTATAATATGCTCGTCAGTGCTTCAAGTTATAACTCTAAGGCAATTCAAGTTTAATTTGAAGATTCTCTAATTTTGTCTTGTAGGTACTTCAAGTTATGGTTGTTGGTACTTCAAGTTATAACTCAAAGGCATTTAGAGTTTAACTTGTAGATTCTCAAAATTTTCATGTAGGTGCTTTAAGTTATGATCGTTGGTGCTTCATATTATGCTCGTATGTGCTTCAATTTATAACTCGAAGGCAGTTACAGTTTAACTTGTAGATTCTCTAAGTTATGCTTGTAGGTGCTTCAAGTTAGAGTCGTTGGTGCTTCAAGTTATAACTTCAAAAGAAATTAAAGGTTAACATGTATAGTCTCTAATTCATGCTTCAAGTTATGGTTGTTGGTGCTTCAAGTTAGTCTCGTAAGTAGTTTAAGTTATAACTCGAAGGTGATTCTAGTTTAACTTGTAATTTTTTTAGTTTTGATTGTAGGTTATTCAAGTTATAATTGATTCAAGTATACTTTCTATATAATTTAATTGATACTTGAGTGTGTTTTAAGTATAAATTTTAGGTGCTTCACGTTATATTTGGAATTGCTTCGAATATAACAAGTAGATGCTTCACTTTATACTTGGAAGCTTTTCAATAGGTGCCTCACTTTATACTCTAAGATGCTTCAAATATCCCTGATAGATTAAGTTGTAAGTTCTTTACTTTTTACTTGATAATTTTTCAAGTAATATTTGTTGTGCTTCACTTTAAACTTGAAGGTGCTTCAATTATAGCTTCTAGGTGATTCACTTTATATGCTTCAAGTATAATTTTGAGGTGTTTCAAGTATACCTTCTAGGTAATTTATTTGATACTTTAAGGTGCTTTAAGTATAACTTTTAGGTGGTTCACTTTATGTTTGGAAGTGATTCAATTATAACTTGTAGGTTTTCACTCTATACTCAAAGGTGCTTCAATTATAACTTGAAGGTGTTTCACTTTAAACTTAGAGGTGATTCAATTATAACTTGTAAGTGTTTCACTTTATAATTCAAGATGCTTCATATATAGTTTGTGAGTGTTTTAATTTATATTTGTAGGTGATTCAAGTATACCGTGTAGGTGCTTCACTTCCAACGGATATCGCTTATATATACTAGCAGTAGGGATAATGCCTGCAAATCACAAATTGCAATAGAAATTCATAAGTCCAATACAGAAACACCACAAGGTGAAAGAGCTTAAATATTTTTTTTATCTAATGGTCATTAAGAAAACTATAACTATATGGAAGTAGAGTTCACAAAATTATGAAAAAGTTAGTTCTCTAGACTGATGCATAATCTTAACCATTAGTGAAATTGTTGGGGTTAAATTAGCAACAACATAAGTAATAAAAATCCTAGTATTGTGAACTCAAGGAATGGGTATATGTCCTAAATGAATCCGCTGGCATTTTCAATCCTAAACTAATTTCCATCTCTACTAATTTCAGGTTCGTAATAAACCATAAGCATAAGTGTATGAACAGACAAATTATCTTAATATGAAAGAAAAAATAAATAAAATAAACAAGGGACCATAATTGCTTCATTTGTTATGGCGGCGACATGTAAATCTTCCTCGTAACCAAAGCTCCAAAATTGCACACACGGGCCATTAATAAGAGTCGTCAGATAAGTGATTTATTGGTTTAGATTTTGTTTCACATATATAGGCTGTCTCACCTGAACCCTACCATATATATATATAATATATATATCTTATATATATAGTATAATGAGGTATTTGTGCTTTTAAATATATATTTAGAAGTTATTTATTTTAAAAGGTAATGATTTATTATATATAGTAAAAGAATTAAAATCAATAACATATTATAATATTAATATGTACGTTTAAGTTAGTCAAAATGACTCCAATATCGCCAGTTGACTGCACCATCATACCAAACCACATACAGAAAATTATTTCTATTATATGGTGATTGATATTAATAATATAATATCCTTTTATTATTTAAATATGACTGCACCCAATAATTTGGATTGAGCATCCAAACGGTATAATTTATGGGGTTTCAGGGTTGTACGTAACTTCATTATATTACAAATTCAAAGTTTCCGAAAATGAACAGTCCCAAAGGCCTTGAGAGCTTGAAGTTTGGATATGTGCATGGCCTCATAACAAATTAGTTTTTTCCAAATGAGTTGGGCTCTTATTGAGCTCAGATTGGGTCAATCATATTGTTTTGTCAATCTCATCTTGGGTTGAATATAAAATGAACCCAATGTTATTCAATACTGGCCTCAGCCTCGAAAGCTTATTCATACAAAGCATATATTGTTGTAGTATGATCTTTGGCTCCCACATGAAAAGTATAGTTTAATGGCTTATAAAAAGTGGTCAGGGCTATGTCTGGTCAGGTGTGTTAAATATGAGACAAACAACAAAGACTCAACAGAAACAATTGGGTGGAAGAGATTGAGTTTATTTGCAGATTTTCAAGCTTTTAAATAACTTTGAAGTGAAACTAAAAAAACCAAAAACAAAGCTGCTAAGTGCTAGTGCTAAAATCAAGCACACGATCATCACTCAAGACTAAGGCTAACTTATTCCTAAAGACTAAGGTTTCATATTATGCTCTTAGGTGGTTCAAATTGTAACTCGAAAGCAATTCAAGTTTAACTTGTAGATTCTCAAACTTATGCATGTAGGTGCTTCAAGTTATGATCGTTGGTGATTCAAGTTATAACTCGAATGCAGTTCAAGTTTAACTTGTAGATTCTTTTATTTATACTTCTAGGTGCTTGAAGTTATGGTCGTTGGTGTTTCATATTATGTTCGTTGGTGCTTCAAGTTATAACTACAAGGCAGTTCAAGTTTAACTTGTAGATTCTCTAATTTATGCTTGTAGGTGCTTCAAGTTATAGTCGTGGGTGCTTCAAGTTATAACTCGAAAGAACTTCAAGTTAACAATCGCCTATGCATTGGGGACACAGTGTTCTTCGAGCTCATGGATGCTGTAGGGTCCATTGTCTTCAAGATCATCATAATTAGAGCTTTTTCATTTAAATAGTATCTATGTTTTGTTGGAACAAAAAACATTTGTATTCAAATTTACGTACTATGTTTTTTACGATAATTTTATAGTTACGGAATTTTTAACAATTTCAGTACAATTGAAGAATAATTTACTGTTCGTGCAATTAGACCTGAGCTGATTTCCAAAATCATTTTAGCTGTACCATTCAAAAATATTTTTTACAATTATTTTCGTGCACAATATTTAATTATACTTTTGTATTGAAAATTACTTTCGCAGACTAAATACAATCATTTTCAAACAAGTTTAAACTCTACAAGTATTTAGAGTATAACATACTACCGATGTCAGTTGTGACATAAGAAGCGAAGTCGGCCATTCTCATATATCACCATATGCGACATCACACACCATTCAGTAACGGCATCTACTTCAATTTTACATCCTTTTACTTTGGTTAAAAATAACCAAGGTAAAAAATCTATCATTTACCTCGATATTTTTTAACAGAGGTAAATAATTCCTTTTACTTCAAAAAAACCGAGGTAAAAAAACTTTTTACCTCGGTTATTTTACCAAAACCATATATCGGAGGTAAAAAACCGAAGTAAAAGATGCTTTTTCTTGTTGTGCTTATTTCCTTTCCTTGACGTATGTTCTAGAATATGTATTTGCATAGAGGACAATGCAAGCTTTGAGTGTGGTGGAGGGGATCTAGATGATACTTATGATTTTCAGTTGTTTTTATGTAGTAAACAACTCTTTTAAAAGAAAATTTTAAAAAAATGAAAAAGAACCCGCTTAATCAGAAACCCAAAGGGGCAACTTAGGCAAAATTGGGAGGCCCTGATATGTTGAAAACCCGTAAGGGAAATCTATGCAAAAATGAGATGCCAAATGGTGTAGAAAAGGGTGAGGGTGAGAATGAAAAGGAAGCATATGTAAAGTTAGGATGAATACCCGAGAGGGCTCCTAGGCAAAATGAAAGAAAATGAGAGAAATCGAAATATTCTATGCTTATCTGGAATTGTCTTTGGTAGTTTTTTTTGGTAGAATAAGTAAGCATGTCACTGTATGTATACCTCATTCTTTTATGGTTTGTTGGTTGTTTAGAATGTCTTAGGTTTGGGATATGAGAGTGTGTGAGATTCTTATGTCTTGGGGGCTAGGGTAGTCTAGGAATAAAATGTAGGGTGTCTTTGGGGAAAATGCATGCTAATTTACGCTTAGATCTTTGCTTGTTCTTGTTTATTTGGAACGAGTAAAGGTTTAAGTGTGGGGGATTTGATGAGACGTCAAATGCATGTATATCTTAAGGCATTTAACATCACTTTTCTTATGTTTTTGCGGGTAGATTGCTAGGTTTAGATAGGATTTACACCATAAGATTTTTAGATCACCATTGTTGGTTTTCTTATCTAAAACCTTCATTTTGTAGCCTAATATGAACCCAATGGATTTTTGTCCGTACTAGCATCTAGATCTTGTTTTGTGAGCCTATTTGTAAATTGCTTGTAAGCATTTTGTAGTAGAATAAAGAAGGCTATCAGCAAGGATAGTTGGATATCCAGGAAAGTCATTCTCAAGGATGGTAGAAGAAGGAAGGTCACATACAATGTGGTAGAAGATATGTTGAAGAATGAAGACAAAGTAGTGGATGAAGAGTGGTCTAGGAGTTGGAAACGAGTTATGGGAATGATTGGATATATCTTCACGAGCGCTATAAAATTGACCACAAGAACTCCCAGATCGGATTAATAGTTCACTTGTTGTGACACAAACAACCTGGGGACAAAGCTGAAGAATGATCCTTGCAAAAAACATGGATTATGCCCTGAAACTATAGAAACACGCAGTTCTTTGGGACTAGTATGATTATGGGTCTAGGACCCGACCCATACCCACAGGGTTTAGACCCATTAGGTTGGGTATGGGTCCAAAATTTTTAGACCCATCGGGTATGAGTTTGGGCATGGGTCTAGATTTTAAAAAATGGGTCCAGGTCTAGATATAAAATATTAAGACCCAGACCCAACCCGTAGACCCATATTACTCTAATTGTACATATTTTTACCCTAATTTCTAATTTTTCTTTGTATTTCTATTTTTAATTAAACAAATAATCTGCATTATATATTTTTTTCTTCAAGAACTAGTTCATGTCCATATTGAAATTTAATTATTTGTATTTAATATAATACATATTTTATTTATTGACGAAAAAAAATTAGAAAGTTAGATCCATTTATGACCCGTTTTAGACTCAAGACCCGTTTAGACCCAAGACCCGTTTAGACCCATCGAGTTTGGGTATGGGTCTAAGTTTTTCAGACCCTACGAGTCCAGGTCTTGTTTGGGTCTAACTAAATTTTTTAGGGTCAGGTCTGAGTCTTATTAGACCCGACCCAAACCCGAGTCATGATCATCCCTATTTGGGACTGATAGAATGACCCGTGCAAAAAGCACGACCGTGCACTGAGCATAGAAATGGGTGGTTATTTGGTTTGCAGCCCATGCAATTTTACACGGCCCGTGCCTTACACTACATAAATGGGTGATTCTCTCTCTCTCTCTCTCTCTCTCTCTCTCTCTCCTACCTATAAAAGGCTCCTTTCTCCATATTTCCTTGAGCCTAGATTGAGCCTCCAAAACCCCTAGATTTCCATTAGATTAGCTTAGTTCTCCATCTTTCTCATGGGTTCTTTTAAATATATGATGGGTTTTCATAATCCATCATAGATTTGTGCTTAGAAGCTTAGATTGATGAGTAGGAGGTGGAATTTCACTTAGGTAACTTTCACTTCTCTATTTCTTCTTTTCTACCATTTATGTAAATTTAATCCATGAGCTTTGTTAATTTAGAGTAGTTTATTTCTTGGGGTTGTAATTTGTAAACATGGTTTGACATAATTTTTGAGATTCTTCAGATTCATCCAATTTTTCTATGCTATAAATATCGTGTTTATTTTGTAGTTTAATTTCTTATTGTAATTTATTCTATGAAATATGTTAAGATGCACACTTAATTTATTTCTTGCATAATACCGTGCTAGGCTTTAAACTGCTAGTTTGGGAGTGTTAGATTATTGGTTTCTATTGTAGTCTTGCGAGTACCGGAAGGATATATATGATAGATCCGTCTTGTGAGTTCCGAAGTGGTAATAGAAAATAATATAATTACCTAGTCGTGTGAGGAATTGCTTGTTAGGAGCATCAGACCTATCGCATTTGTGATATTAAAATCCTAACGGAAACCCTGGCTTACCCCGATAACTACGTGTTTTTAGCTTGTAGCGACTAGGGTGACACAGACTCTAGAGTTATCACGAGGTACTGATGTCCACTTTCTTTTGAGGAATAGGATACGTGCTCATAGTAAAGGTCCTAGTTCTTTGATTGAGTTTACTCTCGCATGTAGCAGTTGCGACCTACGCAAACACAGTTCCATTAAGCGAGGGCGTGCTAGCACTGGGAATGAGCTATGGGAGTGGTCAGCAGAGATGCGCATCCCTAGAAAGCTACGGAGGAGGTGAGATGTTAAGGAGGGGGCATAATTATCTATGTGATAGACAGGGGGAGTTCCTGGGGAATTAACAACTCCACACTGTGTGATATGACATGAAAGTAGGTTGATAGTTGCTTATTTGAATTAGAGTCTAGGATCAAATATATACGTCGATCATGTGATGAAAATATCCCCCAAGATTAGTTATATCATAGTTTATTTGTTTTACTTGTATGATTAATAGTTTAAGTAGTTCAAACACAACACCCCCTTCCCCGTTAGTTACTACTAGCTATTCCTGACACACAATTGGGGTAACACCCTAGAGTGTATTGTTTAGCTAAATTTATACTCTAATATCTCTGTGGAAAATGCTGAACTTGCCACCATCTATGTTTATCGTAGTTAGGAGTAAGGTAATGTGCAACATACAAATTCTATCTTTGATCAGCTAGCGCCCACGGGTAAACTTTACCAAAAGAACGACCCCGTAGGTGCATGTTACTTCCCCACTAGTATTTAGCATATAGTCGATGAATAATATCTATCAGAGACTTTGGCAACTTGAAGCATGACATTTTATATGCATGAGATGAGACGCAAATATGCTATCTTTTTTAACACATCTGGCACTCATTTTAATAATACTCGAAACCAAGTTTGCATGTAAAGAAACACTTGGGGAACTTGGCTTTTTGGAACCGGTTCGGTATTTATTAGAAAAATAGGACAAAAGGTGTTCTTAGAACACCACTCTCCTTCCTTTGGGTGTTCAAATTCTTAGCCACATCGGAACGAAATATTGGTCACTTCCCCACTAGTATTTACCAGATTGCCGATGAATAATATCTATCAGAGACTCTGGAAAATTGAAATATGACGTTGCATATGTATGAGATGAGACGCAAATATTCTATCTTTTTAACATATTTAAGACTCATTTTGCTGGTGGTTAGCTAGGAATTATATATTTTACCAAACAGTCTGTTAGAATAAGCTTGTGTGGTTTATCACCCCAATTTCACTATTTTGTAAGCATTTAACTATCTAGTTTGTTTCATTCGTGATTGGATTAATATTTGATTTTTTTGTGTGTTTAGTGGATATTGAATAACCAGAGAAAGGCATTTGCAAGGATGGTATTAGATTGAAGGAAATTCGTGAGAATGGTAGAAAAAGGAATAGCTCTTCCAAATTGGTAGAAGATAGATTGAAGAAGGAGTGAAAAGAACTAAAAGTAGTGGGTGAAGAACTTTGGACTAAGTTTTGAGAATTAACTAAGATTAATTGGTGTCCATAAATAGAATCATTGGATTTTTATTTGCAAGTACTTAAAAACAACTACAAAAACTCTTGAAACGGATCAACAGTTCACCTACAACGAAGAAAATAAATTGAGGCCACAGTCTAAAAACATTTTACGAATGGAAAAATACTGTCCATGCATATTTGGACAATCCATTCTCCGGGGTCAAAATTTGAGTTTTGGCCATTTCGTCTCCCTCTCACTCCTTTATAACTATCCCCCTTCTTCCCCTTTGATGCTGGGGGATTCCTTTTAGATGGTGATAGATCTCGGGATTTGCTCTGTGAGCTTCATTCTCTTACATACCCGCAAAGTAATCCTCAGGGAGAAGCTTTGACGCCCAAGTTAGTTCAAGGGAATTCTTCTGAGTTGCAGTAGGCCAGGAATTACTTACTTGGACTAGTGTTCTATGTATCCATTTATAGGATCCTTGATTATGCAATCATGATGTGTATCCTGCATTTCTCTCTACTAGATTGTGTTCTAGTAGAGGATGCTAAGGCAAGTAGCACTTACGCGGTTTCTTCGGGATCGACCATTTGTTAGCAGGCTAGACTTGGTTCACTCCCGAATACTAAGTGAGCTGGTTGCAGCGAGCTAGGTATTATGTTTAGGGTTTCACAGACTAGGTATATACCATAAGCCCCCTCCCCACTCAGCTAGAAAATTATAAAGTGCGTAGTGGTTGAAGTTTTTAGTCATGCCAAAGAATGTACATCTGTATAAATAAATAAATATATATATATATATATATATATATTTGGGGTTGAATAGGAATGGTGGAGTAGCATAAAGCTATGTACGACTTCATGAGTAAGATGTATATGTGTGTGTATGTGTGTATACATTTGAGTTGATTAGTATTTACTTTACTTCGAGAAATGAAATACACGGTCCCGAATGTCGAGGGTAAGATTGATACAGAAGCGTAATGACATGTGAAATAATCATTTAAAATCACGTTTAACGAGTGATGGCTCCTATTCATAATTGATAGACATCACTTACTACCTCGAAAAGGTGTATTTTCAAAATTCAACTTTATATATGTGGCTTATTTGATGTTTGTATAAAGTGTTGAAGACAAGTTGGTTGGGAAACATACCTTGTTCATTTGGTTTGCAAGCGCACTTAGTGGACTTTGTGTGGCTATTAGCTTGGATTGTCGTAAATTAAAGGTAATATTTAAGTCCGACCTTTTTTTGTGAATATGATGGTTATTTACTCTGAATCCTCATCCTTCACTTCCCAACTTAATGTTGGTGGTAGTGGGTTGACGCGTGATAAATTGATTATCACAGACGACGTGATTTCTCGGGAAGAAGAAGTGGATGTGGAAGAGGATGGTAAAAATATAGAAGATAAAGATAGTGTATGATGGACACAACGTTAGCAGAACTGAAATGGTACCATCCATCCTTAGATAGATGTGAACCTAAATTGCTTGTTGCTGGTGAAAGGGTGTGGAAACCCATGGTTGGATTTTATAGTGTTTATGGGCATTTCTTCTTGTATGGACTAGCTCTACTTATATCGATTTCGTGGTGGATAGTGGCATTTGTTCTTTAAGATAAAAATTCATTTCTTCTTAAGAGTAATTCACAAAAGCGATCAATGACAATTTGCAAACCTCATTAATGATCACTTCAGAAAAACATCGTCTAAAGGTATTTCATCAATGACATCATACACAAATAACCATAGATTTGATAACAACTACAAGCATTCTACCAAATTCTTAGCCATTTGACCAAACAAAGTATATATTGGGTTTGACCTAGAACAACCAACATTCAAGATTCCATGTTCTAATTAACATACTCATCCATGTTCCATGTTCTAATTAACATACTCATCCATGTTCCATGTTTTAGTGCTACCTTAGGATAAATGTGATAAAAAACATCATTAACATACTCATCTAGAAACATTAACATCACTTACCCAACAAGAAGTTCTAATTCCATGTTCTTGGATTTTTATGCTAAAGATTGCACATTTTCCAAACACCTTAGCATTCAATCATGCATACACCTTATATTCTCAAACAACCCATAACATAAATAAAGTAAAAAACAACATTAATGCACTACAGATTCTCACTGCATGGGTTTGGAAGCTTTAATCAATTGATCCCAAGTGATAACTTAACCACTAGAGTTCATACATATATTCATAAACAAATCAAATATGAACAAAGATGAAAAGAGAGAGCAAACTAGGGTTCTTCCAAGGGGAAAGTCGGCCAAGATGATGAGAGAGTAAGTGGGTGGCCAAAAATGCCTTTTATCGTACAAGAGAGAGGAAAAGGAAGACAAAAATAAAAAGTGTAGTAGGATCCCGCTCAGGCGGAATGGCCTCCCCCCGGCGGGGTGCCCATTTTCACCCTTCTTTGTGTCAATTCGTCTTTGCTTTGTCGTCTTGCATTCTTGCCTTCAAATATATGATTTTTCTTATCTTCAATTTCCAATACCTTTTTTTGATGGCTTCAATCTTCACTATATTCCTTGTCACACAAAACTCCCTAGAAATGTTATAAAAGCGCAAAAGTCGCTCTTAACTCTCCTAAGAGAATTTCAAGGCAAAACTTAAGATCTAGAGCACAAAAGCATACAAAAGTGAGTCCAAAATATCTTAAAACTACTACATAAAATGAACACATCAAGGGGGTTTTGGCGATGCGAATGTTAGCATCCAATCACCAAAAATGGCAGGAAGGATGAGATGGATGTTAAGATTGGTGGAATGCGCAATCCTACTGGCTGGTCTCCAGCAGATATAACGAATCCTGTTTTATTTTTGCTCAATGGCTGAGGCAAGATTGCTGATTTTCCATTTAGTTTAAGAATTTATTATGTTTGTTATGTTTGTTAACAATAAATTCTTTGGATTTGAGTTGGGTGGTGCTATGGAAACCCCAGTTCAACGTGTTTCAAGCTTTGCTGAGAGGATGAAGGGTTTGCATGAGTGGGTCATTGAATTTGGAAGATGAATTGAAGTGAGTTGAGGAAAAAATATACTAACAAGGATGGAGTGAACGCGTTGCTGGTCGAGCAGGTGCCCGAGTTGTAAAGTGGAGATTTCGTGGATCCGAGGTACCCTCGGGATTTTCTGAACAGATCGATGAATTTTTTATAGCTTATTTTCCAAAATGTACATTAAGAATTCGAATGTAGAGTTGTGGCATGCATGGGGGAACATAAGTGCCAAGAATCCTAGATAAGTTATTGAGGGTTTGGAGGATGCTGACACTATTGCTGAGTTTGAGGAGGAGGCTAAAAGGGTTGGAAGAGGCTTTTGCTTGGACAGTTGTAGATAATGGTCATCCCTTCCACCTTGTTTAAGAGTTAGAAAAGATTACCTTTCTGTGGTTTCTAGACGAGCTCCCAAAGATTAAAATTAACAAGTACGAGGAGAGGATAACTATGGAAAGGGATGGTCTGAAGAAAATTTATGACAGAGAGATGGCTGGGAATGGGGGGGGTACCCTAGAGGTTATTGAAGATGAGCCTCTACAATAGCCTAATCAAGCCTCTGATACATTTATCTATACACATGGGTGAATAGGAGGTGACGCAGAAGTGGCTAATGATGTTGCCACCAAAATATGAAGTGGGAAATGAGAAATGTGAGCCTATGCGCCATAGACTGTTGTTTTATTTTAGGTTTTCTCAGATAGGGATCTTGTGATTCGTTGGAGGTTTTATTCTTATTAGTTTTACCATTCCTCGGAGAGTGGTGGGTTAGTTGTTATGGTTTTTTATTGGCTAACATGATTGAATTGTTTGCGTGTGGTGTGGATGGCATATAAGTACTGGGATAGGTTAGTCAAATATAATAATGGTGGTGTTTAGGGTTGATGAGGTAAGTCTTGTTGGGATAGGTTTTAAAACCAAGTGGCTTTGGGGTTGGTGATTGTGCACTCGTGTCACTGGCTGGTGATTTTCTATGTGAGGTTTGTACGATTTCCCCTTGTCCTTGCAAAAGTAGGGTTATTACGCACATCCTGCAAAGTGTCTTACATGTCTTTGGCCTGCAAAGGACTCTGAGAGGAGAAGCTCCAACGCCCAAATTAGTTCAAAGGAATTCTTTTGAGGTGTAGTAGGCCAGGAATTACTTACCTAGCTAGACTAGTGTTGTGTATCTCGAATTATAACTCCTTAATCGTGAAATCGTGGACCATATCATGTGTTCCTTTTTACTAGATCGTGGTATAGTATAAGATGCTAAGGAAAGCAACACTTATGCACTTTCTTCAGGGTCGACCGTTTACAGGCGGACTGGACTTGGATCGCTCCCGAATGTTGAGCGAGTTGGGTCTTATATTTAGGGTATCGCTGACCACGTATATGCCACCCTTCATATGTGAGCCTGACTTAGGATCCAAAACACTAGTTTTCAATAGGTTTGCTTATTTTTTTGCATTTTCCCCATGAATTCTAGTAGATTTCTCATGGGGTTTCATTATTCATCCTAGATTTAAGCTTGGTAGCATTTACTAAACATGTTTAGTGTATAATTTGTTAGATTCTAAGATTCTTCCTATTCTAAAATTCTAAAATTTATTGCGTAAGTTGAGAATATTGTATGTGTTTTGTCAATGATATTATTCTTTGTGTAGGAATAGGATTGTCGAGGGTTACCCCCTGGTCCTAACATCAGCTGAAGGGAATATGAGGGGCGGTGTATCGATGCTCAACTAAGTAATTAGTTGAGGAAGAAGCATAGGACTTAAGAGGGGTCAGGAAAGGTGAATGCCAGCTAGCCAATCACTGAAAAGGGCGGGAAGGATGAGAGGGATGACAATGTTGGTGGAATTTTCATTCCTAGTGGCTTGGATCTAGCGAACATGGAGAATCTTGTTATTTATTTTTGGCTCAGTGGCTGAGGTAGGATTGTTGATTTTCCATTTAGTTTAAGGATTATTTGTGTATGTTATTTTTGTTGACAATAACTTATTTGGATATTAATTAGGTGGTACTATAGAAACCCTGACTTTACATGCTTCAAGCTTTGCATAGGTGATCAAGGGTTTGCATGAGCGGATCATTGAATTGGAGAAGGAATTGAAGTGAGCTGAGGAAAATGTACTGACAAGGATAGATTGAACGCATTGTTGGTTGATCATCAGTTCGAAATGCAGAGCAAAGGTTTCACGGATCAGAGGTACCCTCGGGTGTTTGTGAACATGTTGATAGAAATAAAAGTTTTTTATAGTTTCTTTTCCGATATGTACATTAAGATTGCGACTGTAGTGTGGTGGCATGCATGGGGGACCACACATACCAAGAATCCTAGTTGAACTATTGAGGGTTTGGAGGATGGTGGCACTATTTCCATGTTTGAGATGGATGCTAAGCGAGAGTTGGATGTGGGTTTTGCTTGGAAGTTTGAGGATAATGGTTATCCCTTACATCTTATTGAAGAGTTAGAAAAGATGACCCGTTGTCATTTCTAGACGAGCTCTCAGAGAGTGAAATTGAAAAGTATGAGGAGGAGATGACTACAGAAGGGGATGGCTAAGGAAGGGGGTGCCCTGATGGGAATTGAAGTTGAGTCTCTGCAATAGCCTAATCAAACCTCTGGTACATTTAGCTATACCCATTGGTAAATAGGAGGCACCGCAAAAGAGGCTAATGATGTTGCCACCAGAGTAGGGAGTGCGAAGGGGGGAATGTCCATAGATTGTTGGCTTATTGTTTTTATCTTGTATTTTAGGGATATTCGGCGGTAGACGTTTAATGTGTTTAAATAATTAAGATACATGTTTATGTTTTTTTATTTTATGTGTTTTATTTTAGGTTTTCTTAGGTGGGGAGCTTATGATTCGTTGGACATTTTCTTCTTATTAGTGTTACCACTCCTCAGGGAGTGGTGGCATTCTTATGGTTGTTATGGTTTTGTATTGGCTAACCTGATTGAGTTGTTGGGGGTGTGGTCTTGATGGCGTATGAGTATTGGGATAGTTTGGTGAAGTATAAAAATGGTGGTGCATAGGGTTGATGAGGTAAGTCTTGTTGGGATAGGTTTTAAAACCTAGTGACTTGCGGTTTGTGACCGTGCACTTGTTTCGCTGGTTGGTGATTTTCCAGGCATATGCGAAGCTGTGTACAATTTCTCCACGACCTCGCCAAAGTATGGTTATTACGCACATCCCGCGAAGTGTCTTACATTTCTCTGGTCTGCAAAGGAATCCCCCAGGAGAAGCTCTAACGCCTAAGTTAGTTAGTTTAAGGGAATTATTCTGAGGTGTATTAGTCTAAGAATTACTTACCTGGTCATTGTTGTGTATCTCCATTTATAGGCTCTTTGATTGCATAACTGTAGCCTATATCATGTGTTCCTCTCTACTTGATCGTGATCTAGTATAAGATGCAAAGGTAAGTAACACTTATTCATTTTCTTCAGGGTTGACCATTTACTGGCGGGCTGGACTTGGTTCATACCCGAATATTGAGCAAGCTGGGTCTTATATTTAGGGTTTTTCGGACTAGGTGAACACCACCCTTCATATGTGAGCCTAACTTGGGCTTCAAAACTCTGGATTTTCATTAGGTTTATTCATTTCTTGCGTATTTTCCATAAATTCTTGTATATTTTTGGTGAGGTTTCGTTATTTAGCTTGGAACCATTTGCTAAACTTGTTTAGGGTATAATTTGTGAGTTTCTAAGATTCTTCCTATTCAATGTTTTGATTATATTTATAGCTTGTGTTTAATACATATGATTATTGCATGATTAAGATTAGGATTTAGTAACTAATTGCAATAATATCATTATTTAGCGCTAGGCTCGGGAATGAACCTTCAATTGTTCATGTTTTTGTCGGTTTGGTCATTGGTCAATATGAAGGTTGTGTTTTGGTGTGACAACTAAATATAACTGTTATTTATTGGTGATTTAGATTAGGGCTGACTATGGGATTGGGTTAATTTATGGGCAATACGTGAGTTATGGGTGATTGGATTGGTATTTTTTAATCATGTTGCAGTCATAAACTAATCACGGGGGTCATATACAGAGTTTATGGCTCCTAGGTAGGATAAACTCCTCAAGGATAATAATGAGGTACTAATATTTTATATATCAAAGGTATCCATCAAGAATAGGTATTCACGTTGGATCTCAGGGTGTAATGTTACTCCACGTATTAATTTACTGGGTGCATGCGAGTTTATTAAGCCAGTGAGAAAATTTTATTAGGTGACCTTATGTGCACGCCTTCTAACTGAACCAGAGGGAGGTGAAATATGAATGAGGGGCAATGGATACCTGACCGGCACATTAGGTTCATTGTTTTAATGAATAACTGAGGCGCTAACGAGTTAACGATAAGATTTATATTGTTGCTCTCTTACTCACTCCTAACAACTAGAAAATAGATAGGGTTTGCTCACATCTAATCTAATCCAATTGATGAGATATCAAATGCACGTATTTTTTAAGGTATTTAACATTTGTTTTGTTATCATTTTATAGGTAGATTGCTAGGTTTAAGTAGGTTTACATCATAAGGGGTTTAAATGACCATTTTTGGTTTTCATATGTAAATCCTTCATTTCGCAATCTATTTTGAGTCTGATGGATTTTTGTCTTACAAGAATTTAGATTATATTTTGTGAGCTTATTTGTAGATTGCTCATAAGTATTTCGGAGTAGCTTAGGGAAAGCTAATAGAAATATTGGTAAAATATTAAACGCCACGAATCAAACCGTGGTAGAAGATAGAAGGGTCGAAGAAGGAATAAAAATAAGCGGATCAATTGTGATCTGGGAATTGGAACCAACATCTAAGAATGATCCAATAAGAATCATATTCCAAGGGTAGCACTCTTGGATTCATCTTCTCAAGCACCATAAAATTGACTACAAGAACTCTCAAATCAGATCAACAGTTCACCTGTAGTGGCACATCTAAGTTGAATAAAAAAGCCAAGCTTTGGAAGGGTAGAAGAAGCGGCATAGGCCGTGTAAAATGGTACGGCCTGTGCCAATGTCCCGTGTCAACCTAGTTAGAGCCCAAGACGGGACGTGTAAATTTTCATGACCTTGCACAAAGAACATGTGGAGACTCAAGTCTAGACAATAGGACATGCATTTTGGCATGCCCCGTACGCTCAGAAGGAATAGGCCAGAACCCAGACGATGGGCCTTGCAACTTGGCACAACCTATGTGCTCAAACAGTGTTTTGCAGGTGCCCTGACGGTGCCCCGTGCATGATTGCATGGGCCGTGATGGCCAACAAGTGCATTATAGCATGGGTCATGCTAGCGTGGCACCAGGGATGGCACTAGAGTTTCATTACGGTTTTTTAAACTTGGTCTTTAAGAGGCTCGTTTATCTTCTCCTATAAAAGGAGCATTTAGTCTCCTAGGGTTTAAGGAAAGTATCCATAATGTAGATTTTAGAGAGTAGGTATGAAGGAAGGGGAAAATTCCCTATCGCTTTAGAGTTCTTCTTTTTTCCTTCACTTAGTTCTTAGATCCATGGCATTTAATTCCATGAATTCCATGTATTTAATAGTAGTAGAGTAGTTATTATCTTGAGGTAGTATTTGTATTCATGATATGATTTATGATTTTGTAAGATTTTAGATTATCCTATTTCCTATATCCTTTGAATATTTGTGTATGATTTGTATTTTCTATTCTTGTATGATTTAAGACATGACATGCTTTATGATGCATCCATAATTCTTTGCATAGTATAATATCACGCTTGGCTAAAATGCTATCTTGGGAGTGTTAGATTAGGGTTATTGTAGGCTAAAAAGTACCAGGGAGATAAGTGCATTCATGTTACCTTGAGAGTACTGACCTGATCGTTTGACTCTAATTATAATTGTCTAGTTGTATGAGTGATTGCATATTAGGGGCTCTACACTAATTCCTAACGAGGGAAAATCCTTAGCTTACACTGATTGATAAGCATTCTTTTTTTTAGCAACTAGGGTCGTGGCAACCCTAGAGTCATCACAAGATGCAATTTAATTTTCTTTTCTAGGCCTAGGGTTGGTATCCATAGTGGAGTGCTCGGGATGTATTTGACTCATTCCTATATCAAACAGTATTTCCTATGAGGTTTTAAGTACTTTCAAAGATGCTTGTTAGCATCATAAGTGAGGTTACGGGGATGAAACACAGAGTCAGAAGGATTGTAGTGCATCCATAATTATGGAGGTGGTGAGATGGTTTTTAGGGAGCGGAACCTTTGTGTGACAGACATTGGGAATTCCTGGCCATCTCCACATGTGATATAGGCATCATAATAGGTTTATATGTCTATATGTGATATAATCTAGAATGAAAGTCATTTATCAGACATGTTATGCAATACCTCCAAGACTAGTTAATCATAGTTTAAATCTCGTTGCGCTTGCATTCTTAGAAGTTTTTTAGACACAAAACTCCCCAATTATATAACACTAGATATTCCTAACACACAATCAGAGTGATGTTTGATTTTGGATTGTGTCAAGCTAAATCTTGAATTCTAATATCTCTGTGGACAACCCTAGACTTACAACTAGCTACCTTATAGAAGTTATAAGTTAGTAGGGAGAAATATTACAAATGCTATCTTTGAACGCATCCTGTGGAAATTAAATGATCCCTTATGGTGCGTGTCACCAAGGTATGCGTGTCAACTTTCCATGACCTCATGCTTACATCCTTCAACCAGACCGACATAAACATGAAATACTCTCTGGTTCATTCTCGATGCTAGAACTAAATCATGCACATAAATGAACTAAGTGTAAATCCTAATCTCAATCTTAGCACAATTATAAGCATAAGCATTAAAGCACAAATTAAGTATGATAATAGAAGCAATAAATAGAAAGGAATCTAAGAGTATCACATATCAAATATCAATACATGCTTACAAATGTTCCCAAGTCATAAATAAAGCTAACTTAATCAAACCCATTACATTTAGAAGCTATAAATAGAAGGAAATGAATGACGGAAGAGGGGAAATGTGCTTGGAGAAACTTGAGATCCCCCTCCAGGGATGGAAGTGGGGCAGATTTTAGTGAAGGTCTACCCCGCATCCGCCCTAATAGGATATATATGGAGGTAGTTTTGGTGGGGGTGGAGCGGGTATGGGTATGAAAATAATACCCACCATGGGTAGTGGGTTGGGAGTGGATAATAGTTCATACTCGTTCATCCTCGACCCACCTCACTTGAAGAAATCAAAACTAATCAACCCAAGAAAAAGCTCAAAAGAGCTTAAAATCAAAAGAGAAAAACTGATTGTTTAGTAGAAGAAAACTTGTTAGAGAAAATTGGTTGTATTAACTTAGCAAAGAAAGTGAGTATAGCTATTATATATACAAGAATTATGCTCTAACTGTCTAACAAATTAACCAACTAAACAACTATACAAGTGGACTAACTACAAAAAAAAAACTGCTCCAAAAACTCATCAAAACTGATAATCAATTTAAAATCCTTTCCACCACCTTATTTTGAATTTCCTGCAAAAATTGATCAATCTTTAATGTGAATCTTATACTCCTTAGAAACATCCCGATCCCCAATAGCAGCATATTTCTTCACCCCCCCCCCTCAAGATGAGGATTCTGTGAGTAGAAAATCCCATCTTAGACTGAGCAACAACAGGTTAAAGTAACTTAGTAAATCCATCAGCCAACTGAGCATGAGAGAAAACATGCAATGGATTGATAAGTCCATCCTTATAGGCATCCCTTACATAGTGGAAATCAATCTCTATATGCTTAGTCCTTTCATGAAACACAAGTTATTCTGTAATGTGAAGGGCAACAATATTGTCACATTTCAGAGAAATTGGAACTACAAACTGATGCTACAAATCAGTGAGGAGAAAATTAATCCACTTAAATTCTGAGACTGCCATAGACATTGCTCTATACTCTCACTGTTTTGTTTCTTTGACTTCCAAGAGATCAAAGAATCACCTAGGAAAATGCAATAGCCTGTAACTGATCTTTTAGTGATCCTGCAAGTATTCCAATCTGCATCACAGTAAACATATAGGGACTTTGAAGATGCTGCAGGAAAGAATAAGCCATGTGTAGAATAACCCATTAAGTATCTAGCTATATGCAGTGCAACCTTCCAGTGATGATCAGTAGGTCTTTGCACAAACTGGCTTAGCTGATGGACTGAGAATGTTATTTCAGGCCTTGTGTAAGATAAGTATAGAATTCTCTGAGTCAATCTTCTATAAGGACCTGGATCATGCATCAAAGGTGAATAATTATCCTAAACTTTCCAAGAAACTGGTAATGGAGCTACCACTGCACTACTTTTGATCAAATGAAGATTACTAATCAGATCAGTGATGTAGTTTGTCTGACTTAGGAAGATTCCCACCTTAGATCTCGAAATCTCTATGCCTAAGAAGTACTTGTCATTTCCCAAATATTTGATGGTAAAAAGATCATGCAGATATTCCTTGAATGCTTTAATTTCATCATCAGAATCTTCTGCAATCAGAACATCATCTACATAGATCAGTAGAACCAAACTGTACTGAGCATTGATCTTAATGAATAAGAAATGATAATGCTTTGATTGTTTGAATGCATTCAATATTAAATTCTTAGTAAACTTTGCATTCAATTCTCTTGAAGCCTGCTTCAATACGTACAAAGACCTTTTTAATCTGCAAACCTGTCCTGGCAATGCTTTATCATAACCCTATGGTGGTGTCATAAAAAGTTCTTCGTTGATATAACCATGAAGAAAAGCATTATTGATGTATATCTGATGCAAAAACCAATTATTCAATGATGCCATTTCCAAAAACAATATCACAGTAACTTGCTTGGAAATTGGCGAAAAGGAATCATAATAATCAACACCTTCAATCTGAGAAAACCCCTTTGCCACTAGTCTGGCTTTGTATCTATCTATTGATCCATATGCCTTACATTTGACTTTGTACACCCATTTACAACCAATGGTTTTTTTCCCTGTAGGTAAATCAACCAAGTCCCAAGTTTGATTGGCTTCAAGGGAATCTGACTCAACCCGCATTACCTTAACCCAATGCTGATCATTGCAAGCTTGTTTATATGATTGTGGTTAATGAATTCCTAAACGTTGTGGCATAAAACTCATATGTACAGATGATAAAGTAGGAATAGAAATATCAGAAGTGTGAACATTATTTACAACAAAATCATCCATCCAACAAGGTCTTTAATTTATCCTAGTACTTTGTCTAGGAACATTATGAATATATGTATCATTCCTACTAGGAATACCATTGGAGTCAAGAATAGATGTGTTCTGTCCTTGAGATGACTGTGAGGGATAGTGTATGAGATCATCATCATTAAGAAAAGATGTATTCTCTAGTTCAGTACTAGTAAAATCAGAAGATGTATTCTGTTACAGTTCATAAGGAAGAGATACTACATTAGATGGAGGAATATGAAGCATAACCTTATTGTGATTATGATTATATTTATGAACTATGGAATCATAAGATTTATATGGAAAGAGATTACTATGGAAAATAACATCCCTAACAACAAATAATTTCTTACTTAGAAGATCATACAATTTGCATCCCTTCTCAATGGCTGAATAGCCTATGAAAATGCATGGTACTGATCTAGGACTGAACTTGTGTTTATTCGGACTGAGGTTTGTAGCATAGCATAAAGAACCAAACACTTGCATTTTTGTTATTTCAGGAGGTTTATGAAAAAGGATTTCATAAGGTGACTTCCAGTTTAAAACTGAAGAGGGTAACCTATTCATAATGTAGGTGGATGTGAGGACTGATTTCCCCCAAAAATGTAAAGGAACATTGAATCGATGCATTAGAGATATGACTATTTAAAGGACGGTTATGTGTTTTCTCTCAACTAAACCATTCTTTTTGTGGCGAATATGGATATGATCTCTGATGTAAGAAACCTAATGAAGCAAAGAACTGTGAAAAAACTTTAGTGGCAAACTCAGTGCAATTATCAGTTATCGTCTTTATGATTTTGGCATTAAACTTAGTTTAAAACATAAGGATGAAGTCCCTAATAATGAAAGGAACCTGATCTTTACCCTTTATCATAAAATTCCAAGTAGCTCTACTGAAGTCATCTACAATAGTTAGAAATGATTGTTCACCATTACTTGTTTTGACCTTTAAAGGTCTCCAAAGATCCACATGAAGAGTATCAAAGGAATGGAACTATGATTTGATTTTTCAAGAAAAGATAACCTTGTTTTTTTGTAAGAGGATAGACATCACACTTATTATTCATGATTGGAATATTCACGTGCTTAAGTACAATATCAAAAGGATGACCTAGTTTATTATGTAGAATCTCTAACTCATTATCAGAAAGACAATTCATAGAACTCAATGCTGAATGTACAACTAAGCTATCTAGCTTCAGTTTGGCCAGATACTTCTTGATGACTTCATTTTGAAAATATTTCTTGTTCAGAATGTAGAGACCATTGCTCTCAATTGCAATTCCTAGAACTGAGTTAATCTCGTGGTCCTGTATAATACACACATAGGGATAGAAGGTGAGACAAACTTTGGAATATTGTGCCAACCTTTGTACTAAAAGAAGATTGAACTCAAAACATTTGACAAACTGGAAAATTTTCAGTTTGAGCTGTTTATTCAACTTGATAGATCCTATGGAATCTATTTAAACTCTTGAATGATCTGGTAAAAGAATAGGTGTTTTATGAGTGTTTAAGTGTAGAGTTTCAAAGAGAGAAAAATTACTGCACATATGTGAAGTAGCACCACTATCTAGAATCCAATCATCAACCTCAAAAGAAGAAGCAGTATTAGCAAAGTGAGTTATTATGCTACCTGCAAAATCCAGATGAGCAAAGTTGATCATATCTCCTGAATCATCTACTTGATCTTTTCCTTTCCCTTTCATCAGCTTCCCAAATTCTATTTGAATCATATGTTCAATCATAGCCTGCATATTTCCAATGTTCTTGCTTTCTCCAGATTCAAACAGTGCTCTAAGTGCAGCTTGCTCAGTTTCATCCTCAAAACCTAAGACATTAACTGCATTTGCATAAGCCTTTCCCTTCATCGTACTCGTGTCTGGCTACCAATATGGATATCTATTCAATTTGAAGCAAGAATCCCTCAAATGTATATTCTTGTGACAATAATCACACTTAAATAACTTCTTAGCCTCACCATCTTTCTTCTTTTGACCAAACCTTTTTGCATTAGTCTGTCCCGATCTCTCACAAGCAATGCAGCTGATTGATTCATGTGCCTGATCAAGTTAACTTGCACATTTATATGTCTCCTATGCTTACTAAATAGAGACTATGCCTTTCCAATAGTTAGCAAAGGATCCATCAAAAATATATAATCCCTCAAAGCATCAAACTTATCATTTAGGCCAAACATGAATTGTTGCAGCCTATCTTGATTAGCTTCCATTTCCAATTTCACAGAGAATCCACAATTACATTCAGAATGACAACAAGTACGCTTAAGCCTTGGCCAATAACATCAAATTGATACCAAATTTCTTTCAAATTGGAGAAATACTGAGTAATTGAATCAGTACCTTGCTTAGTTTCAATCAGATTGGTCATCAGTTGATAGTAGAGAGGTCCATGGCCAACTGCATGCCTCTCTTCAACTTCATCCCATAGTTTCTTCGCATTATCTGGGAAACAAAAGCTCCTAGAAATATGTTTGTTGATGGAGCTCCTAATCTATGAAATAATCATCGAATTAGCTTTTATCCAGATCTAAAGCAATGGAGAATTTGCAGCAGGCTTTGGCACTTCTCTAGTTATGAACTTCAGTTTTCCTCTTGCAGGGAGAGCAGTAATCATTGCTTCTCTCCAGATCACATAATTCTTATTCGTTAAAAGATTTGATACGATCATGCGGCTTGCACGATCTTAGGATGTGAGGAGCAGCAGATCATCTGGTTTAATTCTCACAAAGCCATCAGCATCAGCAACATAAGAATCATTTCCTCCTTCACCATTCACTGATCCAGTGCTCATATGTGATAACCTGAATAAAAAATTTCAAGTAGTTTTTCAAAGTAAGTCTGGATCAAGACCCTAGAGCTCTGATACCAAGAAGAAATCAGAACTAATCAAGCCAAGAACAAGCTCAAAAGAGCTTAAAACCAGAAGAGCAAAACTGGTTGTTAGGAGAAAATCATTTGTATTAACTTAGAAAATAAAGTGAGTACAACTGCTATATATACAAGAATTGTGTTCTGACTATCTAACAAACTAACCAACTAAACAACTATACAAGTGGACTAACTACCAAAACAAAAAACTACTCCAAAAACTCATCAAAACTGATGATAAGTTTAAAAGCCTTTCCATCGCCTTAGTTTGAATTTCCTGCCAAAAATGATCAAGCTTTAATGTGAATCTTCTACTCCCTAGCAGCATCCTAATCCTCAATAGCAACATATTTCTTCACAACAAAAGCGGTTATGTACACACTAATTTAATGCCCCCTCCCAGTCCCATCATTTTTTACCAATTATTTTTCCACGATTTTCAATAATCATGTTTAATTGTCAGTATCTCTAGTTACACATAATAATTCTTCATAAACATTTATATTTCGAAAATAGATGTTAAGATGAATCTAACAATATTTCACATGATATTTTAATATATATATATATATATATATTTTTATTTAGGGTCAAACTTTATCAAATTTGACTTTGAAAAAGTAAATATGGCAAAACTCGTGAGACGGATGGAGTACATAATAAATTATTTTATCAATAATGCAACTATCTTACATATAATATTTTCATGTAAATAATTATTTAAATTTTAATATTTAAATTATTATTTTAAAGTAAAATTTTAGGAGTTTTTTGGAGATATAGATGGGTTGAGTAAATGGATTTGAAATGGGTATGGAGACCCAAGTGGGTGATGAGGGGGGTGTCTTCTTGCAACTTCTGATTAGGCACATATCGTGTATAATTACACGGTTCGTTCAATGGACCCCCATTTTCTGGGAAATTTCTTCTGGCATGGTCCCTGCCTAATGAGCATTTCCGTTTGCCTTGAAAACTTTTCTATTTCTTGCCTTCTTCATTTTCCAACTTCTATCTTTTACCATTATCTCCAATACCTTCATTCTGATATCAGCCTTGTGATTGGCCTTCTATCTACTACCATTCTTGTGTGTGGACTTCTCCAATGATGATCTTCATATAGATTACAAAATTAGATAGACCACTCATGGAGGAAAGATAGAATTAGGTTAAAAATGTCTTAAAAAATAAAAAAGTTAATGCAAATAACCAAGCGAAATGGTTTCAACTCTCTATCATGCAAAACAGTCATAATCCTAAATATCCACAAACAAAAGAATCTAAAAGGTGGTGCTAAATGCTCAAAAAAACATGCATTTACCTTCTCATGAAATCCCTCACACTTAAACCTTTACTCGTGCTTGAGTAAATAAGAACCAGAAAAAGCTTTAAGAATATATCCAAGAAAATATTTCATAAGAGCACCCATATTTTTCATTCTAAGCTCTATATTGCGAAACATCTTCTCGTAATTTGAATGATTTTTCAACTAAAGAAATGTAAATTGCATTTCTAAGGTTTTGGAGGTTGTCGAATTCGAGCAAGATGGGAATAATTGGAGGACAAAATACCTAGATTGCATTTGGTACCATGGAAGCTCATAAACTCTAAGGGTGGAATGCGAGGCATGCTTATGATTATTCCATAGTATCAGTTAATCCCTATCGCAATATTTTAGTGATTTAATAGCTTTTACATGATATTGTTCCTACACAATAAGGATATCGACGTTGACGATCGGTCTTCCCATATATTCAATAAACGAAAGACTTGTGGAAGTTGAGTCAACAACTTGAAGACATAAAAGATTAAAGACACCCCCGAATCTCTAGCAACACATTGGAGACAAAAGACATTGACATCTCTATTTAGGGAGTTTTGTACTATTTGTTCTTGTTCATCTATGATTCGGTTCTACCACTTGATTTCCGACGCTCTTCATTAGGTATTAGCAATATTGTTAACGGCTCGATTCTAATATTTAGTTAAAATATGTATTAGTTCTTAAATGTACTTCGGTGAACCCATTGAATGCTTTTGATTCACGAAAATTATACAAACTGTATCTTCCGACATCTATTCTGACATCGGAAGAAACTTCTACAATATCAAGATGTGAGAAATAAAATCCTAGAAATATGAAGATACCACAAATTCCGGTATCAAACTGTAATCGGAATTGACATATGTTTTTTACCACATCCAAAACCGAAATCATTCTAGATGTTGTAACTAGAACTTCCGAGGTCGTTTCCGAAACTAGAACAAAAACTACACATACAATTGGTAGTGTGAAATACAGACATGAATACCGATATCAGATGGCAATACGATTACATTTTCGAGTTCGGAACAAATAATGGTGGTTAAAAAAATGAATCACGACTAACTATTCCGCCGTGGAACTAACAAAACAAAGGCAAATTGCAAAAAAATGTTAATCATATTATTTTTCAACAATGGTGTCAAAAATGTTAATTTAAAACCATTATCTAATAACCGCTTTAATCGCCATTAATACTGCTATCATGTACTAATATCTGGTTCATTAGTACAAGAAAGATATGAATAGGTTGGGCGAAACATAGTCACACGTACAGTCAAATGGTTACAATGATAAAACTTCATAGTTGAATAAGAAAGTTCCGTCTCCAGTTCAGGGGAAGGGAAAAGGAAAGATTCAGTGAATGATAGGTTTTGTAAGGTATCCTTTTTATTTATCCCCGAGGGCAGAACTGGGCATCAAGACCCAGAGTTTCACTCGGTCCCCCGCAACACGAATTCTCTCTTTTGATGAAATGCCCCCTCTGCTTATGTGAGTTTGACCTTCCTTTGACTCTTCTTGCTTCTGACTCCCTATGAACTGGGGGTCCGTGGGACATGGGAGCCTCGACTCATGCATTGGTTTATCAAAATCATCTCCGTTCTTCCACTTCCTTCAATTCAAGACTTTTTTTTTATCTAGAACTGGTTATTTTCTTTTTTTGTGGTTCGGTCATGATGGCTCTCGGCTTTTGTGACATTTATTTATGGTATCCTGGATTTTTTTAGTTGTCATTGATTGGCTGAGCCAAAACTTCATCTAATAATCGATTTCCCTAGAGAATATCAAATAAGACATTGGTGAATTGTTAAATTAAGCTTTTTTTATTGTTTAAGTAAAGTAGTTTAATTATAAATTAAAGAATTCTGGCATTTTGCTCTATGAATATGATTCTCATTGGACAATAAAAAATTCCTCACTTCATGTAATCGTAAGGCTTTCAGTCAAATCGACCAAGGGAAATGGGTAATCAACTCCTTTTCATACAATAATATGCAATCAGACTTACTATACGGAATATAAAACCTCTGGCAAAGATAATTTCCCCTAAAGTTTGGAAAGGGGGAAAGCATTCCACCTTACTTGTTACCCCCTCTTTCTGAGGAGAATAGATTAGTCAAACTTTCTAAAATAATGAATGGTAAATTGGTTAAGATCAATCCTATAAAGGGTAAAATGATATGCAATCGTAATCGCAAATGTAGCAGCCCATTCACAATATTGAACCCTTCTAATACTAAGTTTAAAGGTATTATTGTAGCCGATACCGAAACATTAGTGGTTAACACCAAAATATTAATGATTTAAGGGTTTTTCTAATGAGTGCCCATGGGCACTCGTTAACATGATTAGATTCTCATAAAATGTTGTGTAGTAGTTGAGAAACAATAACTAATACTATCTAGATAATATACAAAAAAAACTTATCATTTATTAAATTTGTTGTGTAGCGGTTCCTTCATTAATTAGTATTTCACATGTTTTCAACTTCCTTCCAAAATTTACTGACACTTTCCCTGCGATTTGAGTTATTTTTTCCTTCAGTTCACACGCAACATGGCTAAATGCCTTATCCAAACTAATATGTTAAGTGTAAATAAGAATAAAATATTTGTATTCACATATAATCTCCAACGAAAATATAAAATGAATATTATAATTCATATACTTCTCCTGCCCCGGAATAATTGGCTCACTTTCTATTTTCGTCCGGCCAACAAAAAACGACACATTTTAATTCTTACCAAACATCGTAAAGAAGATGTTGTAAAATTTCTACAATATTCTCTTTAATTTCAACAACTTTCAACTTTTTCACAATTATTTTCTGCCGTATCAACTTGCACAAAATATCGAGTCAAAAGTGTATGCGCCAATTATTCCGAGATGGAGGAAGCATATACAGTTACAATGTTTTTTAAAAACATATATATTTGTAAAATTATTTAAATTACTAGGTAAATTTTTACACAAATTATTAAACATGTGCAATTCAAAGATTTACTTGGAGAAAACAATTCCAAATACTAAATTTGTGAAAATACGTCAGAATTCATATCATAATTTAAACATGCTGAACATACTTATCCTCAAAAAATAAATCAGAGGCGCCAATCAATCTCAGCAGGGGAAGTTGGATGATTAAAGTTTCCCCAGATGATTCAACTGTTGAAAACTTGAATTCAGTATTTCATCTCAAATTTTAGACACTGCAGATTTGAATTTTTTCTAAAATTTTGTATGTTTTATCTCTTAAGTGATTTGTCTTAAAAATTAAGTGATTAAGTGATTTGTCTTAAAAATTTATCTGGAAATTTAAATACTTTTACAAATATATACTCCCCGTCCCACTTAATTTTGCATAATTGCTTTTGGGAGTCAAACTTAGTAAACTTTGACTATGAATATAAATTAATCTATATATAATAAAAATATCACGTGAGATATTATTATATTCGTCTTAACATCTATTTTCTAAATATAAATTTTTATGTGACATTATTATGGATAACTATAAATATTTACGGTCAAGCATGCTCATTGAATACCGTGGAAAAGTAAATAAGCAAAATGAAGTGGGACAGAAGGAGTATGTTTTTTTTAAAAAAATAGTGTAATTATATACATATGAATTAAAATATTTAATTCATATTTTTTATTTGAATTAAAATATTTAATTCATATTTACAATGAACATATTAGTTTGGAAAAGGTATTAGTCACGTTACGTGTGAATTGAAATAAAAAAAATGCTCAAATTGGAGAAAAAGTGTAAGTTAATTTTTGGAGAGAAATTAAAAGACAAATTTAATAAGAGAAAATTTGTTTTTTGCACTATGTACTCCCTCAGTCCCAACTAGATTTGCACTGCCATCATTATCACGTTGTTCAAAAAACAAGTTTGACCGTTAATACCATTACCTACGTATAATAATGAAAAATAAAAAGTCGATGTTTAGAAATTAAATACTTGTTACTACGAATTGAACAATATCATATACGATAATATTATTGTTTATAAATCTATTCAAATATGCGATCAAACTTTGATAAAGAATAATGTAAAAAAAAAGTGCAAATAGATTTGGGACATGGGAGTAGGAAGTATTAATTATTGTTGGTTCATCAAATGCTCAACCACTACACAACTTTCACTACACAACTTTCTATGAGAATTTTTAACGAAAGCACATGAGTACTCGTTAGAAAAACCTGAACCATCATTAATACCTCGATCATGTACTAGTATCCAGTTCATCATCGAATGGTTCTTGAATTAAAGTTCATTGTGTATTTGAAGAATATTTACGGGGTAATAATTGTGTGTTTGTATTCATACTCTGCGGTACATTATATACTTGTACAAAAGACCTATACTAGGCTAGAAAATGAATTCTAATCTAATTACAATTACAAGTAATATTAATATTCCTTAATACTCCTCCTCCTCAAGTTAGAGCATAGGGATCAGAAATTTCCAACTTGCCAAGCAAAGAATGAAACTGATTTCGCCCAAGAACATTCATAAACAATTCTACAAGTTGATCAGTCGTGCGAATATGATAAGTAACTATAGTATCAGACTGGACAAGATCACGGACGAAATGACAGTCAACCTCAATATGCTTCGTACGTTCATGGAATACCGAGTTAGCCGCAATGTGGAGAGCAGACTGACTATCACAAAACAGTCGCATATGAGCATATTGCACAACACCTAAGTCTTTAAGCAAAGACTTAAGCCACATCAATTCACATCATGCAACTGCCATATCACGATACTCCACTTCCGCAGAAGAATGAGAAACTGTAGGTTGTTTCTTAGTCTTCCATTAAACCGAATAATCACCAATGGTCACAAAGTGTCCATATAATGATCGACGTGGGATAGGAAAGGAAGCTCAATCAGAATCACAATAAGCAGTCAACTGTAATGAACTACGGGAAGCGAGAAATAAACCTTGACCAGGATGACTCTTAAGATAATGAAGAACACGTATGGCAACTTGCCAGTGAGGAACACAAGGAGACTTCATAAACTGTGCAAGCGTATGAACAGAGTAGCTAAGCTCAGGTCGTGTGATAGTGAGATAAATGAGGCGTCCCACCAGTCGCCG
>JAULKM010089046.1:0-27273 GCA_032355605.1 Rubia tinctorum
TCCATTAGACTCAACTAGGTTGCAAAATGAAGGATTTAGATACAAAAACCGAAAACGGTCATTTAAACCCCTTATGAGGTAAATCTACCTAAATCTAGAAATCTTGCAACAAAAACATAACAAAAGAGATGTTAAATGCTTCGGAAAACACATGTATTTGACGTCTCATCAACCATACAAAAACTACTAAAAGATGTTCTAAATGCATTAAGAAACACATACTTCTAGCCTCTCAGTGAATTTTTCAACAATTTAGCATATGATGGAATTTGCTCAATGACATCTAAGAGTGGAATACTAACCTCAACCTTTTTGAAGACTTGGCAGATTTGATCTTCGTTGGATGCCACCTTTGGCCTTCCCTGTAAAGCACTAGGGTACGACGGGGGAAGGTTGACCTTCACCTTGGTGGTAGGGAGTTCTCATTTGGGATACTCTTCAACTACTACTTCCACTTCTTCGAAAGTGGCCTTAATGTCTTCCACAAAATTTTCATCATCTTGCACAACCTCCTTCTTGGTTTCGCGTACCTCTTTCCCGCTTCTCAATTTCAGTGCACTCAAATTGCGTGGATTCATCTCAGGTCTGGACGGTAGCTTTCCTGAGTCTGTTGCCTCGAGATGGCTCACAAAAGTGGAAAGTTGACAAACTTTCAATTCAATGTTTTTTATGCTAGAAAAAAATCTTGTGCATAGCTCTTCAATTTTCCTTCTCGTTCGCTCCACGAACATGTCACTTTTCTTTGTCAACTGTGGAATAACCTTCAGAATTTCCTCCCAATCCAACTTATAAATGGTAGCATTGGTGTTGGAAGAACCTTTTACCCTCGGGTAAGGTTGAGGTGGAACTCTTCGGTTGTAGCCTTGGTTGTCATCGCACCACCAGTAATATGGGTGGTCAAAATATCGGGGGTTGAACGAGTTTGAATAAGGGTCTTTACGATCTCCACCTTGATTTCCTCATAAACCTTGCTATTGATCTTTAGAAAACTGCCCACCATTGAAATCCAAAGCCTTCACCTCCCAAAAGTTATCCACATACTTATGGACATGTGTCGGTCGAGTGGTTTTAGTTGCAAATCCTTCACACTTTTACTTGTTGTGCCCTCCCCTTTCATGAATTCCTTCATCACTTAAGCAAGATCTTAGACTTGCTCTTCAAGCTTGAGGGAATGAGTGGGCTCTTCCAAAGTTTTCACTCGTGATCGAATCCCTGCTACGTACCATTCACCATTTTCTCAAATAAGGCCATATCATCTTTGGGGCTTTTTTTCCTTATCAAACCATTGCATGTAGAATTCACCATTTGCATGTTCTCATTGCAAAAGCCCTCAAGACTTAGTTCACGAGATTTCCCTTCTTGAACGGATTGTACTGCAACCTGTCAGCAGACCCTTGAACCCCTCTCAATACTCGTACAAAGATTCATTCGGGAGTCACAAAATGTTGGACAATTTCTTCTTCAATCCAACAAATTTCGAAGTTGGGAAGTATTTTTAGAAAAACTTACGCTTCATATCCATCAATGAGGTGATGTAGCCTGGCTGAAGGTAAGAGAGACAATGCTTAGCAGCGTCTCCTAAGGAGAAAGGAAAAGACCTCAATTGTAGTCCTCCTCTAACAGCCCCGGTGGTTTCATGTTGGTGCAAACCAAATGAAACTCTGAGAGGTGTTTGTGGGGCTGTTGTCCTGCCATCCCGTGAGAAGTGGGCAAGCACTATATCATTCCGCTATTCAGTTCACAAGTGATATTCGGTGATAAAGGTGGAAAGATGATGTAAATGGATTGATTCTCTAAATTTGGAGCCATTATCTCCCTAAGAGTTTTGTTGTCTTCCGTTATCTCAACTCTTTCTTCCTCTACAAAAATAGTTGGCCACAGCGGAACCTCTTCATGTGACCAATACATTTGACACGTTTGTTATTATGTTTTGTTTGGTTGATTGCTAGTTTTAGTTAGGTTTACATAAAAAATGGTTTAGATGACCGTTGTTTGTGTTCTTATCTAAATCCTAAGTTTTTTAGACTTAATTGGATATAATGGACATGAGTGCCTAGATCTTCTTATGTAAACTTGTTAGTAGGTTTCTCGTGAGCACTTTGACATAGTTTGTAGCAGGCCATCCGCAAGGATGGTAGTAGATTGCAGAAGACCTTTTGTGAGGATGGTAGAAGACTAAAGGCAATGAGTCAAAACATGGTAGAAGATAGAAGGGTCGAAGAAGAATGACAAAGAAGCGGATGAATTGTAATCTAAGAGTTGTACAGGGTTTTGGGTACAATCCCAGAAGAATCAAGATCTATGGGTTGTACCATTAGATTATTATTCTCAAACACTATTAAATAGAGTACAAGTAATTTCAAATTGGATCGGTGGTTCCTCCATAGCAATGTAAACAAATTTTGGGAGGAGAATGACTGGCTAGCCTCATGCCATAGACCTCTAGCACGAGTCAAGCCTCATGTTGAGGCCCTCCAGCACGAGCCAAATCTCCAGGAAATAACCCTTTGACACTAGATGACCCTTGTCGCCCAAATCCTTTGTTAGGCTAAGTATGGACACGGACCATGGCGTTTTACATGGACCGTGGCCCAAATCCTAATGTGCAAAGACCAGCCAACGGGGTGCGAAGAACGACATGGCCCACATCGTTCAACTGATCGAGAAATGCTTCCAGCCGATGGCCCATGCCAAACGACACTGGGTACATGATTGGGAAGTTCAAAATGGAGAACTATCTAGCGACCTGTGTCGGTTGACACAACACGTGTCACCACTAGGCACTATAGCAACACGAGGCATGATAGCAGCATGAGGCACTGTAGCAACATGAGGTATTGTAGCAGCATGAGGTTACACGGCCCATGCCAGTTTGTACAGCCCATGTCAATTGTGGCTGCTAGGGTTTTTTGGCCTATTTTGGGCCTTCTTGAAGGCCCAATTTGCTACTTCTATATATAGGAGCTTTTAGTCTTCTAGGGTTCAACATGTAAGTACAATGTAGCTTTTATTTTCCAAGTAGGTAGGAATGAAGATGAGAATTATCCCTCTCCAGAGTTCTTCTTTTTCCTTCTCTTTTCATCTCTTTTCCTTCTCTTTTCCTTCTCTTCTCTTTCTCTTATTTGCCTAGATCCATGGAATTTAACTCAATATTTTCCATGGATCTATTTTTGGGAGTAGTTAATTAACTTGAGGTTTGTATTTGAATTCACGTTTTGGTGTTTGTTTTGTGAGATTTCATAGATCTACCTATTTCTTTGTGTTTATGATTATTATGTTGGCTTGTTCTTCATGTTTTTATTAATTGCATGATTGTCACATTAAGATGGGCATACACTGTTATCTAGTTTCATATTGGCATATTTATTAATATCCACTGGGAAGGAAACCTAGATGTGCTTTGGGGAGCGATAGTCCAAAATCGTATGATTGTGTGCATGTGGATCATCGAGTCAAAATTACGATCGACCATACACTCATCTTAGCTAGAAAATTGGCCCGAAGGATTACGAATAAAGATAGTGTTATTAGAAAACTAGGGTTAACGTTACTCAACCCTAGAGCCATCGATATGGTGCTTCACCCCCTTTGTCTTTGTAGGCCTAGGGAGAATAATTCATGGTGTAGTACCCGGGATGTAATCGCACAGAGGAGATTCAAACCTGAATAGCAGGAAGGGTCATTGTTGCACTCCCCTGATTATGGAGGCGGTACCGATGGAAGATTTCATCCACACCCTACTTGACAGGTATGAGGAAGTGTTCACCATCGACCACACCACATGTCATAAAAACTAGAATATGCTTGTATATATTCCCAAGTGCTAGTTTATATTGTTTATTCTCTTGTGATTTGCATGCTTGTAGTTGTTAGTAAACCCTCCTCCCCAAAAGCCTGTTTTAGAAATACTAGTTATTCCTAACACGTGATCAGATTTATGACTCGATCGCGGTTGTGTAGTGAACTTTTATATTCCTATCATCTCTGTGGACGATCCCAGTCTTGCCACTATCTACCCCATAGGTAGCATAGTAGTAGGAATGGGAGAAACAATATAAATTTCTATCTTTGACGGTAATCAAGCTCTCTCTCAGTTTAATTAGTGGATCTCTCGTGAAAAGTTTATTTATTTGCGACGAAGGGAGTGGACAGGTCAAATTTTGGCACCGCTGCTAGGGATGCTAGTCTAAAGGTATAGTCATTAACTTGCATAGCTTGTTGGTTGAGTAGATAGTTTTTTTTCTTTGTTTGTTTTTTGTTTTCTTGAATAGGTATTGCTTTTGTTCTTGATGTGAACCAAGATTCCTTTCACTATGATTCTGAATTTTGTGTCTTTTTTATATTTTAGTTTTGAAAAATGAGGAGAAGAGAGGCTCAACGAATGAGATTTTGTAAGATATGTCACTACGACCACCCTACGGAGTCTTGCTCTTGGATGAGCATATATGAAAGAGAGAAAGAGAGAGAGGTAGAAGTTGTTGGTTCCGAAGGCAGATGGGATCGAGATTGGTACGCATACCACGAATCTCCCAATTCAAGGTTCAGTGGTAAATCGAATTCATGGTATGGAAATGCATTGGGAAACTAACACTTTGGGTTAGATAGTTGGCATTCACCAACCTATACAATTCCCCATACCCAATCCATAGGATTATTTGCCGAATTGGATTGTAGAGAAATTTTGTAAGCTATAACTAATGTGATCAAGAGTAGTGAGTTACTCAAATAATATTTGCATAGCAACATTAGAGATTTTGGAACCCAAATCTTCTCAAGCATTTAGAAAGTTGAAGAGCAAGTGAATGATTTGATTGAAAGGGTGAGCCAACCAGAAACCCAATATTCCGAAAATGAACCATCCCTAATTGAACTTGAGATTTTCGTAGATGAATCCAAAGGGAGTGGGGAGTGGTTTGTTGAGAGTGAAGAAGTTGAGGAAGGGATGATTATACTTAATTCACCATAGTACGTATTTTCACCCCAACCTCCACCTATAGAATCAACTCCCACATTTTCAGAACCCTTAGAGGAAACCATAGAGAACCCAATTGAATATGATAAACTTACAAACCACCTATTTTCTCCGACGACCTTAAATATACGGAGCTTCTTGGGAGACAACTCGAGCTTTGAAAAATTAGATTAGTTTTTTTTATTTGAAAAAAAAGTGTCTTACATTTTTATCCCATTCTTACCCCAAACTATTAGACACCCTTACACTCCACCACCTAAACCACCACTAAATACACAATCTAGGTCTGCACACTAGTTTTTTCTTTGTGTGGATATTTTTTTATACTTGTTTAGTGTGGTTTTGTAGTGGCTTGGTTTGAGTTGAATGTTGGGGTAGATTTGAGGATATTGAGGTGGGAACAATGCATTAGGATGTTTTGATTGCTTATCATTTTGTTTACTTCCCTTTCTTTCCATATCATGTTTCTTGTTTGAGGAATGTGTGTGTTGTAAGAGTGGGGGGGGGGAATATCCCATTCCATTGTGTTGTAGATGTTTAGTTTTTTTGGTTCGTTTTCCTATTTAGCTTTTGGTGTTGGAACAATATTACACTTGGTTTGCATTTTTATTTTGTAGGAAGTATATGGTTTTTGGAGACGTTAACGGGGTTTAGGAGGAGTCCAACTCACGGAATATATAGACATACATGGTTCATGAAGCTCAAAGTGGTGGACAATGAGGAGAACCAAACCCCAAATTTATGGGGGCGTGTAGACGTACATGACCCTTGAATCTCACTCACCTTCCTACATTCCAATCACTATTTATTCCCTATCACCACCAAAATACCACCCAAACCCACTTAACCTTAAACACTTGAAACACAAATGTTGAAACCTAAGAGTTAACTCTCCATTGTGATTCAATTCTTTATTGCATTTGTGATGCATGATAGTGGTTGTGATTTAATTTGATTGATTAGAGGTTAGGAGTAGTTTACTGGGATGATGATAGTATGTTCATTAAATACCATGATTTTGCCACCAAGGTTAAATTCTAATGTTCAATTTTCATTGTGAGTGCTTTCCTATTACCCTCCCTTGACATATGTTCTATGACTGTGTATATCCATTGAGGACAATGCAAGCTTTGAGTATGGGGGAGGGGATTAGATAACGCTATTGATTCTTAGTTTATGCAGCTAATAGCTTTTCTAAGAGCATTTTGAAGAAAAATTTTGAAAAACATTAAAATAAAACCCGGCTAAGTCGGAAACCCGAAGGGCGACTTAGGTAAAAATTGGAGAGAGCCTGGCTAGGTTGAAATATCTTGGAAAAATGAGAGGCAAGGCCCGACTAGGTTGAAAAACCTAGGCATAATGAAAAGCTGGTGTGGAAAAATGTGAGTTGTGAGCTCAACACGTGTGAATGCTAGAATTAAAACCCAAAAGGGCTCCTGGGAAAATGAGAGAAATTGAGAGAAAGGTGAAACTTCAAAATTGAACATCTCTTGGATTGTCATTGGCGGCTTCTTTCAGCGGAGTATGTTTGGCTTCACAATTATCACATATACACTTTTCCTTTTTGTTGGATTGAATTTTGGAGAGTGAGAGTTGTGAGATTCTTAAAATATTTTATGGCAACTGGGGTAGCTTTAAAAATGTTGAATGTATTGGTTAACTTATATTTGCATTCTACATTCCTCTTGGATCTTTTCTCAATTTTTTACTCGAGTACAGGTAAAGGTTTAAGTGTGGGGGGCCTTATTGCATGTATTGACCAATGCATTTGACATGTTTGTTATTATGTTTTGTTTGGTTGATTGCTAATTTTAGTTAGCTTTACATTAAAAAGGTTTTAGATGACCATTGTTTGTTTTCTTATCTAAATCTCAAATTTTGTAGACTTAATTTGATCTAATAGACACTATGTCTGCACGAGTGCCTAAATCTTCTTTTGTGAGCTTATTAGTAGGTTTATCGTAAGCACTTTGGCGTAGTTTGTAGAAGGCCATCCACAAGGGTAGTAGTAGATTGTAGAAGTTCATTCACAAGTAGTACAAAACTAAAAGCCACGAATACTAACATGGTAGAAGATAGAAGATCGAAGAAGGAAGAGAAATAAGCGGGTGCATTGTAATCCAAGAGTTGTACAGATTTTTGGGAACGATCCGAGTAGAATCAACATCCATGGGTGGTACCATTGAATTCGTCTTCTCGAGCACTCTAAAATTGACTACAGGCCCTCCACCACGAGCCAAACTTCCCAGCGAAGACCATTTAACACCAAATGGCCTATGTCACCTTAATCCTTTTTAAGGCTAAGTATGAACATAGACCGTGCCAATTTAAATGGCATGTGTCGTTTCAACACCAAATATACAAAGACCAGGCCACGGGGTGCGAAGAACGACACGGCTCACGCTGTTCAACTGATCAAGAAATGCTTCCATCTGATGGCCCGTGCTAAAAAACATGGGGCACATGATTCAAAAGTTTAAAACGGAGCATCAGTCAGTGGCTCATGCCGGTCGATATGGCCTGTGTCAGCACGAGACACTGTAGCAGCACGAGTGATGTGTGCCATTATGCATACGTTAGCCAATGCATTTAACACATTTATTATCATTTTTTGTTTGGTTTATTGCTACTTTAAGTTATACACAATAAAAGGTTTAGATTGTCATTATTGGTTTTCTTGTCTAAATTCCTAGTTTTGTAGAAAACCTATTTTTATGCCCAATTCCCTACTGCTATATATGTGGACATTTGTCTACTAGGGTTTATGTTTATGCTCATTTTTAGATCTTCGTAGGTAGCGAGAGAGAGAGAGAGAGAGAGAGAGAGAGAGAGAGAGAACACTCTCACTTCTCTCTAGTTTATTTTCTTTTCATCTTTTTATTTTTCTTTTGCCCGAAGGTGTTGAATCCAATGAAATACTTGGGTTCAATGCTTATAGAGTGGGGATATAACTTGGGGATTATGTTTGTATTCATGTGATAATGTTTATTTTGTGAGATTTCTAGATCTACCTATTTTTATGTGTTTTGTGATCATTATGTTAGTTCTTCATAATCTTGTAAATTGCATGATTGTCACAATCCGTTGGCACACAAAAATGTATACATTCATGTTGGTGCACTATTTCTACTCTCCAGTTAAGAAAACTTAGATGTGCTTGGTGTGATGATAGTCCAAAACTGGGCGTGTGCACGAGGTTACCGTTGTTAATCGTCATGATCGAAAATGCATCTAGTTGAGTTAGCCAACCAAAAAGGTCTGAAGGGTTGTGGGTCGAGATACATTAGGTAGCACACTAGTATTATTTTTTTAATCCTAGAGCAATCTATAAAACGGCTACTTCCTTTGCCTTTGCAGGCCTAGGGGTAGTTCGTTCATGGTGTTCTGCCCGGGACTTAATCGCAATGGGTAGTATCATATCTGCATGTGACAAATAGGGGAAACTTTTTACCATTATTTGCATCACGTGACGCAAACACTAGAATAGGGTTTAGCTCCTGTATTGATGAAATCGATTATTGAAATTACATTGACCATGTTATGCAAATATTCACTGAGTTTTTGTTTATATAGTTTATTCTGTTGATTGAATACTTGTAGTTGATAGTTGAAAATCCCCCAAATGAGTATTTTAACAACACTTTTTATTCCTAACACGTGGTCAGATTGATGACCCAACCATGGTTGTATTTAGTTGATTGTTATATTTATAACATCTCTGTGGACGAACCCGATGTTTCCACTATCTATCATTCTTGGTAGTATAGTAGTAGGAATAGGAGCAACACTACAAATTATATGTTTGACCTCTAACTATCCTCCTCTCTTTTTTAACGGCACAAGTGAGGGGACGGGTCAACATTTTGGCGCCACTGCTGGGGATGTTAATTTGACGGTCTAGTAGATAAATTGCATAACATGTTAGTTGAATAAGAATTGTTTTGTTTTTATTTTTGATTGGTTTTTTTGTTGAGCTTTCTTACTCGTTTCCGGTTACTTCTTTCCCGTTTTGTTAGTGTTGATTTTAGTTGGTCATTGTTTTGTTCCTGGTTTAAGGTACATACATGTGCCAAGAACTTGGGAGTTTTACATCTTCCAGCTAATTAGTAGTAGGAAGAGGAGACCTAGGATGGAATTTCCATAAGAATCACTTTTGGTAGCCGTAGAGAAAGAATAAATGGCGGAGGATAAGAACACTTTCAGAGAGTTGATGGCTCCAAAATTGGAGATTCAACCGCTTTGCATCATTTTCTCACCGTTGCCACCAAATGTGATGTGTGAACTCAGGAGCGTTATGATCCATTGCTTTCACATTTTCCATGGGATGGCCGAAGAAGATCCAAACAAGAATATTTAGAAGTTCCACCTAGTTTATATCAACATGAAGCCGGTGGGTGTTTCGGAGGAAGACTACAATCTAAGTGCGTTTCCCTTCTTACTTTGGGATTCGGCCAAATTTTGGTCATACTATCTACCGCCCAGTTGCATCACCTCATGGATGGATATGAAGTATAGATTTCTCGAGAAATACTTCCCAACTTCAAAGTCTGTGAGGTTGAAGAAGTAACTTTCCAACATCTCTCAAATTGCTAATGAGTCCATATACAAATATTGGGAAAGGTTCAAAAGATTGTTGGCTAGTTGTCCGTATCATCCATTCAATGAGGGAGACTTGGTTTACTATTTATTCGAAGGAATGTGCAATGATGACATGCGTATGGTGAATGTTGCTTGAACAATTCATTCACCAACAAGATCCCAAGGGAAGAAATGACACTCTTCGAGGAGATGGCAAACAGAACAAGAAAATTTTGTAAGAGGTCTAGGGTAAAGCCCGTGGATGAACCATCTCAACCCCCAAAGTTAGAGGAGAAAGTCCAATCTCTTTCCTCAATGATGAAAGAGTTCGTGAAAAGGGGATTCCAACAAGCAAAAGTGTGCGGTGTTTGTAATCTTAATCATCACACAGATGTGTGCACGCAAGTGATGGATCTTTAAGGAAGTTAAGGCGTTGGATTTCAACAATGGTGGAAATAGGCAACAGTTTGTTAAGGGGAATCAACAAGGGTTTCGTGGGAACCAAGGAGGAAAAATATAAGATTCCTACATGAACACCTTCAACCCGAGGTACCGCGATCACCACAACTTCAGTTGGCATGAGGAGAACCAAATGCGAGGGTATAACCGAGGTGGACAAGCTCCACCTTAACCCTCTCTGAGGGAAGTAGGGCCTTAAAACAATAACGCCACACTTTACTAGTCATATTGAGAGGAAATCCTTGAAGCAATCTCTCAATTGGCTAAGAAACGCAACTTCCCTACGGAGCGTACAAGCCAAGAGATTGAACATCTCAGGACTAGGGAATTTTCAAGCATTAAGAATCTTGATATTCAAGTCGGAAAAATTTCCCCCTCAACAAGCCAACTTGAGGCCAAAGAGTCTGGAAAACTTCCTTCCTAACAGGAGGTTAATCCGAGGAATATGAACGCTTTGAAGTTGAGAAGTGGGAAGGAGGTGCGTGAACCCAAGAAGGAAATTCTTCAAGAGAGCAACTTGATTGTGGACAACAACAACACCAACTTGGAGGAGCAAGAATTGGTTGTGAAGGAACCTGTCAAGGAACTTCCAACACCCAAAGCGAGGGTTAATCTCCCGCAGCCTTTCCCTAATGCACTTATGGGAAAGCCAAAGGTGAAAACTAATTATGATCATATCCGAAAAATCATCAAGAAGGTGGAGGTTAGTGTCCCGATCTTAGACTTGATTGAACATGTTCCCTTATATGATTTTTTTTAAAGTTGCATGTACAAGAAAGAGGAATAAACCCCTTAAGAAAATAGATAAAGTGAATATAGGGGTAGTCGCCACTCTTGACCATAGAAAATTGCCTACAAAATTTGATGACCCCACATGTTTTCAATTCCTATTTCTTTAGGTGGTAAATTGGTGAAAAATGCTATGATTGATCTAGGATCTTCTATTAATGTCATCCCTCATACATTTATGATAATCTAGAAATAGATGAACTTAAGGATACTACGGTAATCGTCCAAATGGAAGTTTGGCATTTACGACAGACTTCTATATCCTTGATGTATCAAAGATTAAGATCGATGTTCATTCTGGAACACTAACCATAGAGGATGACATAGATAGAGTTGGTTTTGATATTTACAAGTCTAAGCATGATTCACCAAATTCCTCTCTTATGTGTAAAGGCATAACTTTGTGTGAGTAACATGCTCAACATGATGAATCTTGTGTGATTGAAAATAATAAATGTCTTAGTGAGATTCTTGAAGATGAGGAGGTGTTACTCGACAATGAAACATTTCATGCTTTATCTTGTATGAATGAACCATGCAATGGTACACTTATTGATGAACATGTCTCTCTTGGAAGATTCTTTGCCTCTGATATTGCACACTAACTTGCAGCAGAAAAATAAATGGGTTAAGGAATTAATCAATAAGAATCAACAAGAATGTATCAATAATTGAGAAAGATGGGCATGTCTGGTATGTCTCGCCAAAGATTAAGGGTAAGCCTAAGGTAATGTAGAGACCCATCCATGAGGACGTGGTTTTTGGTTCACCAAAAGCGGAGAAAAGAAGTTAGCCAAGCAAACTAGCCACGGCTGGCGCAGACCAACCAAACTTAGCGCAAGCCAAAAGTAAGCACGACCCCTTCCACTAGTCATAACCAATATCAGGGACCTTGGCACGGACCATATCACTTGGCACGAGCCGTGTCAAAGTCCAGCATAAGGGTTCATCTTTTCACTCCAAAAATAGGCTAAGTATGGGAGTTGGACGTTCCGTTATACACCGCCCATGCCGTTTCAAGTCACAAATACCAAGACCAGCCCCATAGGGTGTGAAGAATGATGTGGGGCATGCTGAGGTACCGATAAAAACAAGGTTTCAGCCAATGGGGTACGCCAAACGATTCAGGGAGCGGATTAGAATGAGCAAAACAAATACCAGGCCGATGGCTCGTGCCGGATGACACGAGACGTGCCAGCACAAAACAGCATGGCCCGTGCCAGGACCGGTGCCCCAAGAAAGCACAATTGGCATAGCTCGTGCCATGGCCAGTGTCTCGTGCTAGCACGAGCCCCTTTGGCCAGCATAGGGCGTGACACGAGGCACCCCCCCCGCGCCAGTGGCAGCCGCTTCGGTTTTTGGCTACTTTTGGACCTATTTTTAGGCACAATTACCCACTACTATATATGGACATTTGTCTACTATATTTCAAGTTTATGCTCTTTTTTATCTTAGTAGGTGGCTAGAGAGAGAAAATACTCTCACTTCTCTCCAGGTTCTTTTCTTTTCATCTTTTTATTTTTATTTTCCCAAAAGATGTTGAATCTAATAAAATAGTTGGGTTCAAGGCTTATGAAGTAGGGATCTAACTTGGGGATTATGTTTATATTCATGTGTTAATGTTTATTTTGTGAGATTCCTAGATCTACCTATTTATATGTGTTTTGTGATCATTATGTTGGCTAGTTCTTAATATTCTTGTAAATTGCATGATTGTCACTCTCTGTTGGCACAAAACAAAGTCACTTTCATGTTGGTGCACTATTGCTACTCCCCGGTTAAGGAAATCTAGATGCGCTTGGGGTGACGATAGTCTGGAACTGGGCGTGTGCACGAAGGTTACCATTGTTAATCATCACGATCGACCATGCATCTAGTTAACCAACCAAAGAGGTCTGAAGGGTTCTGGGTAGAGATAGATTAGGTAGCACACTAAGATTATTTTTTTAATCTTAGAGCTATCAATAAGATGACGACTTCCTTTGCCTTTGTTGGCCTAGGGGTAGTTCGTTCGTGGTGTTCTGCCTGGGACTTAATCTCTCGGGGGAGAATCAGACCAGCGTAATAAGACATAGCCATTATTTCACTCCCCTAGTTACAAAGGCGGAGGCTGATGGAATATTTTATGCGTGCACCTCTCTGTGGCAGATAGGGGTAAGTTTTGACCATTGTCTGTACCACTTGACATGAACACTATGATAGGGTTTAGTTCATTTATTTGATGAATCCGTGATCAAAATAACACTTACCATGTTATGAAAATATTCCCCGAGTGTTTGTTTATATAGTTTATTCCGTTTATTGCATGCTTTTAGTTGATAGTTAAAAATCCCCTCCTCTAAATGAGTATTTTCACAACACTGTTTATTCCTAACACAAGGTCGGATTGATGACCTGAGTGCGGTTGTGTGTAGTTGATTATTAGATTTATAACATCTCTGTGGACGACCTCGGTACTTGCAACTATCTACCATTATTGGTAGTATATTAGACGGAATGGTAGAAACACTATAAATTCTATCTTTGACCCCTAACCGTCCTCCTCTCTTGTTTTACAATGCTCGGGAGAGGGCAAGTCAACATGGCACTGTAGCAGTATGGGGCACTGTAGAAACATAAGGTATGGTAGGAGCAAGAAGTTACATGTCCCGTGGAAGGGCATGCGGCCCATGTTAGCACGAGGCTAATAGGCTTGCAAGGCCCGTTCCATTTTGCACAACTCATGTCAATTGTGACTGTTGGGGTTTTTTGGCATATTTGTTTCCCTTTTCCACTAAAACAAACATCACTTTTTGACTCGGTTTTAGATGGTTTTTTACGCAGGAGTAAAAGTAATACTTTTTACCTCGGTTCTAAACCAAGCTAAAAAGTACCTTTTACCTCAGGTTTTAGGGAAGTGAACCAAGGTAAATAGTCAATAGCTGAAGGGGGTACCGAGAAGTATGCGATGTCGGTCTATACATGCTAGTGACCGACATGCCAGAATATTTGCGAGATCTATGCAAACGATGTCTTAAATGAGAGGTATCGAAGTGGCTCATACATGTCATCGATGTCACTCAATCCTGATATCGACGTCAGTTTTAACCAGCAGTAAATGTTAATTTTACTGCGGTTTCTCTTCTAAAAACCGTGGTAACTATGTATGTAAGGATAATAACCCCGACCACTTTGCGACGTCGGTAAGCCTGAATTCATGGCAGTCAATTAGCATAGTGTTATGCGACGTCAGTATAACGGTCGTCGGTTTGATCAACCATTAGGCATTGATGATATGGCACAGTGGTGAACACTACGTCGTTTCTTTAACCGACATCGCTTGACTATTAGCGACTAGGGTGCCCTGAATGTGATGTACGATTTGGTTGCGATCTTGATTACAACAACATCGGTCAATACAAGATACCTTCAGTAATGTGTAACGATCATTATGTGATGTTGCTTGCATGCTATCGGGGTTACCAAATGGTAAGTATACGTGTGCGACATCGGTAGTTGAAATAAAACGAGCAATATAATATTCATGAAAAGAGTTCCACATTAAATTGACATGTAGGCACAACTAGAATAATATATACACATAATAAATATGAATACTTCACCTTCAATACACAATAAAAGTTATCAAAATTCTCACAAAATGAACTATACCATTGATACTTCATAGATAGATTAAGAACAATATCTAGGTGTCAAAAAAACCTTGGAAAGTATCAATGAGAATTTTAGAGAATGATTCTCGCACCAAAAACTTAACCTAATACGAGTTCCTCATATAGTTAATGGGTTAAGTAAATCCTTCAAATGCTTTACCATCATGAATAGCGCCCAACAATAGCGCCCAACTTTCACTTCAATTCTCCAACTGCCTGATGGTGTATAGTAATTTGTCCTCAGGAAAAGAATGGAACATATAGTAAATAGTTAATGAAAATAGAGGTTGATCATAGTCATGTAATTGTTTGGTGAAATAAAATGTGAGAATAGCACATACCTTTTGTAGATCATATTGATTCTCACTGAGATTCGCTATGAAATCCTTCATAAATCTCATGCAATAGTAACTGATTTTCCTTGGGGGCAATTTTTTTGTGCTGACCGTACCCACAATTTGTTCATGAACACATAGTTATTCACATATTGCAATTAATGCAAATTGATATTATCTTGTAAATTCTAAACTTTAGTGACTTCCAATGAAATGACTTGCGCGTGTTGACTAATGGATCCATCATCACCTTTGGAATTGTGAATGAAATTGTCTGTTGAGGTGTCTGATGTAACAGATCAAACCATAACATTGTGCTTTATGGAATAACAAAGACGATGACCATCCAACGTTTGCTAATTATATGAAATTGGAATTAATTAATTATAAACCCATAAACTATTGTACACTAATAACAATTGTAAGTCAGTAAGTACAGTTGACTCACCTCCCGTAATATAGTGAGATATATATCGAATTCTCCTTTTTATCAATAGGGAGCTCAAGTAGCCTAAACGCTCTTCTATCCCAACATGTTCATGTTGGATCTTCAATGGGGAAAGAACCCCTATCCACCCTTTCATTTTGGAAATAGATTGTACATGCAAAAGCCTACACACATAGCAAGTCTAGATAGATTGGTGGGCAACGCAATGCTTACAACAATGAATATCGTTTGGTTAATGGAATCATACTTACATGCAATGTAGTTCCATCATGGGAGGGGGCATTATTGAAATGGAACAAGGTTTTAAAATCCTCCTTCCAAATGATTGGATTTACCTTGTGCCCGAGAATACCAACTTTTGCCATTGTAATTTTGTATAAAGACGAGGGAGGGTGATTTGTCAAGATTGTGTGAATGTTATTTAGAGATCTATCCCTCAAGGGATTGTGATATATCCAAATTATACGATGATTTTGGGAACTTTTGTACTCATTTTGGTATGCTTTTGTGCTTTGGATACTTCATTTTACCTTGAAATTCTATTGCTAGAGTTAAGAGCATCTTTGTTGCTCTTATCACTTATAATAAGGATTTTTTTAGAAAATGTAATGGTTTGAAGATTTGAAGACAATCAAGACCTTGAAACCCAAATAAGGGAAGAGGATACAACTACACTTAGGCAAAAAGAAGACAACATGTGAGAGCAGCTTACTCTGCCCGTCACAACTCATGACCCACTGACCAGATCTACTATTTGGACTTTTTTGTACAGTAAATACTCTCTTATCTCCTCTCTTTTCTAGAAACTTTTCTCTCATGATTCCATGGCCATAATACCCTAGTTTTCTACCATTTTCATCTTACTTTCACCTTGATTTTAAGTTTGAATTGCTATTGTCCTTTAGTATGAATACTACTAGCTAAACTTAGTCTTGGAAGCAATTGATTTAGGCTTCCAAGCCCATGTCTTAAGAACTTTGTATGAAACTATTTAATTATTTTCTCTTGTGTATTTATTGTTCTTGAATTTGGTTGTTGAATACATTAATGGTGTTGGAAGTTTGAGTATATGAATTACTTGTCTGATTATTGTTAGGGTTTGGAGAAAATAGCTAATTCTCCTTTCTTTTGATATGAAATCCAAAGGCATGAATTAGAGTTTCTAATATGGTTGATGATTGATGAATGCTAGATAAATGTGATAATGTCAAATTTTTTATCATGTTTGTTTTGGGTAGCAAAAAGGAGAAGCTTATGAACGTTGAATGTTCTTGACTAATCTTGTGTAAATGCATGAATTTTTCCAGTGCTTGGACACGGTGTAGTGTTCATAACTGTTACCAAACTTTTTGATTCTTTGTACTTAATGCCATTAATGGGATACTTTTATGCGTTGATCGACTAAATGAGTCATTAGTGAGGTTTAGCAAGAGATTTCAAATTCACTCTTTTAAACTACTAACAAAGAATGATAGAAGATTTATCTTCACAACAAGTAGTAAAAGTATTGAATAGGTTGTATGCTCAATGATAGATAATAGGTTTGGAAGTAGAAATCAATTGCGCCCAAGGTCCCATAACTTGTGTTTAAACTCTTCTTATTAGTTGTTGGAAATTTAGTAGATTTACATTGCTTACTAGTTAACTTGTATTTAAATTGATACTTAGAAAAACCAATCCAAAAACCACCCTCTTTACAAGCTTTTATATATATGCATACGTTCATATCTAGTTTAGTATTCATCATTATATGTGAAAACCCTTAGGAAAATTCCTCTTCTTTGTTGACTACCCCGATTTGCCATTATCTACTTAATTATATTTATGAAGCATTTAGGTCTTATAAATTGTATCTTTGAGAGGTACGGCGATGACCTCCCAAGAACATATAAAAAAGGCCAGGGGAAATAGGAAGCATTTATTTCTAATCAACCCACATTCACACATGAATTTCAGTACGAATTCCCTCATTTTTCCTTACCAAAACCCCTATTCCTCCCCTACCTTTCTTCCATTCTTCTCAACCCATCTCACATTCCCGGAAGTTGTCTTCCAATTCAATGTAAACCTTAACTCACACCTCAATTGATGAAATCTTCTATATCGTTGTACCCATTTGGGAGACAATGGGTTAGGATTAGTATTACTAGTTAGTCTTGTGTGAAGACTTAGCATGAATCTCATGTGATTTAAAATTTTGTTTTAGCGTCACTTGTTCTAATATCTTAGGGTTTAGGTTAAAGTTCTTGTAATGAACTAAAATTTGAAAATATGACATGATTCCATATTATTCTTGCTCTAGGGTTTAGAAAATAATTATTGATTTTCATACTTCATTGCAGGTAGTAAAATGTCTTGCAAAAGGACTCGAGATGAAACCTATGGAAGAAGGCAATGATGACCCGATTGGAAATAAGGATGACGAAAGGGAGGGGATGGATGAGGTAGGATTAGCAAGAACACATTGTAGGACATTAGAGCGGAGAATTTCTAGGAAGGAATTGACGGTATTAGTGCTTAACAAATTGGGGAAATGTTTGTCGGAGGAACGTGCTAGGTGGTCTAGTTGGGTTGGGAAGGTTGGTAGAATGAGGGTAGCCATAAAGTATGAAAATTTGGTACGAGGTCCCGAAGGAGTACAAAGACATCCTTTGGATGGAGTGCAAGGTATCGATATTGAGTTTTTATTATGAACGCTATAAATTTGCTCAACTAGTTTCCTAATAATAATTGTTTATATGTTGGGCAAAATAATTCTAAATAGAGACCTTTTGAAATCGATGCTTTCGACATGGAGGTTTTGAGAAAACAGCAATGAGCATGTTATCAAAGAGTTGGAGAGAGCACAAGCTCACATTGTCACGGGATTACATATTTTCTCATAAGAAAGGAGAATGTATGTGGTTAACTTATACACATATTCAATCAAAAAGTTGGGAGATACACAAGAGACTGGACTTGGAAAATGAAGAAAATGTTAGTCCACTTGTAATTAAGTATATGTTTATTAATCTTACCCATTCTTTAGTAGTCACTTGTCTATGATTTCGTAACCTAGGGGATGGGGTAAGCCAAGAGAGACAATGCCAAGAAGAATGAATATTCTCATCGGAAGAGTCGCGGGGGATATGGTTTGACGACCCTCGAATTCATAAAAGAACGTTTCAAAAAGGATGTTCAACTTGAAATTGGGGGGTGACGGGGGAAGAGGCAAGATCATCGGTCAAGCTGATCAATATGGAAGAGATCGATAGGTGTGATCTATTCCTACGGGGCCGTCAAAACAAAAAGAGTACATTCACTAAACCTTAGGAAATTGAACTTGCAGAACGAGTGGTAAGCCTCACTATATTATTTATTTTTATTCTCATTCATTGCATTGTTATAACATTTTTTATGCAACTTGTATTAATCACCTCGCGTATGGAGGCTAAATTGAAACAAGATTAAATTGAAGGGAAATTTTTTCAGAGGGGTTAAATTGATATCCTTACCGAAGTTACTGGTAAATTAGACCACCCGGGTCATGCTAGGGGGTGGGAGCCTTCTTATCACAAAAATATGCGTTCGGTATCGTGCACTCTTACAATAGGTCAAAATCATTTAAGGTATTTTGCAAAATAAGAAGCGATTATACGAGCCAAGAGCATAGAGCAATAATACATTATAGTGAGGAAGTTAATGCAACACACTGGTCTTCCAATCCCAGGATGACTTGATGCTGAATTGGACACCCCCATCTAAAGGTTCACACCACTCGCCTGGCGAAGTTGAGGTCAACCAAATCCCTAGGCTTCTCACACCAACGAAAGAAGGCAGGAGCTTGGACAAGGAGATCATGTTACCACCTAAGAAAGTACATCATTTTTGTACACACACAATCAATTACCAGTAGGACATGCTACTAATTAAAAATGTTTAATTTTACCACCATAGAGTCACCATGTTCTTGTGATCTATACATTGATCAAGGGGAGAAGGGTATGCCTCTCCACATTGCCAATGGTGTTATGTAGACAATGTGACATCATCACGGTAAACCAATTATGGATGATATTTGTTGAGTTTTGTTGGAAAAAGCTGTGGTGTTCAACGCCACATTGCCAATTCAAGATGGCAAATATAAGAAGGTGGGTCTCTCACGAGAAATGTTCCTTCTCTGGCCTCGTCGCCTCATTTACCCCGACCCGACAATGGACAATCATTTGAATGAGGCATCGATAATGACACCTAAGCCAATTTTTCAACCACCAAAAAAGGTTAGAGTTCCGTCACAAGGGCGGAAATTAATAAGAGTTCACCTCAATTTGTTAGGGAGTTGTTCGATTGGTTTACCGCTCATCCCCGTAACTCAACATACTTATTTTCCAAAAATGAGTGTGCCTTTGGTGCTAGGCGAGATATCATCGCCTCATAGACTGACTTTAAAGACCTTTAGAGGTGTGACCAAGTGAACCAAACCATAATGTCCCTCTGCATATTGTGAGTATATTTTTTAATCTTTGAAATTAATTTCTGGGTAGTAATAAGTATTGTAGGTAATATTATTTGTTCTCATTATTGCTATGAAGGTTCATGTATTGCATTGCATGTCAAAATACAAAGGGTTGGGTGGGCTATTTGTGCGTTGTGATGACTCAAGAAATTGGATTCTTACTAGACGAACGGATCGCCTACATCCGCAAGAGTCTAGGCCGCAAAGATAAAAAGTTATTCATAGAGCCATACATTGAGCGGTGATGGTTAGATACTCATTTTAATTAACGAACTTATTAGCTTCAATTATTTTTTATACAATTTTCTTACAGGGACCATTGGAGATTAATTTTTACACTCCCGGAGAAGAAGCATGTGTTTTAGATGGATTTGTTGCATTTCGCATCCTTAGACATGTTTCTTGAGATTTTGGGAGCCTCATTGAATGACACTGCCGATTCAAATAATACACCTTTGGATGTAGTGGAAATCAAGGTTTGTTAATTCACAAGATGTCACATACGAGTATACTATATTTTCAAGCTTAATGACTACTTACAATGCTATTGATCAGTACAAAAAATAAGCACAAACATGGGAATGTGGATATTACGTAGTACTATACGCCGCAGAGTCCATCCAACAAGTTTGAGTAGATTACTTAGAAATTGATAAGGTAAGAATTGTGCCACATTTTTTGTCTACAATTAAATTATTTGGGGGCCTAATTGTCATAATATCATACACACGGATTTTGCAAGTCAACACCAAGACGTATTCACATGATGATATCAACATCACAAGAAATTGCTTGGCCAGGTATTTGGTGAGCGCCCCGTCGGCATTTGTTGGAAGTCCAACCGTGGTGTAGAATCATGTGGGATCTGATTTCTAGTGTACATATATGTGGTTGCTACATAGTGTATGAAATATAATTTGCTGCAACTCTATTCCTATCTGTAGATTGTTACTTTGTTAGTGTAGTCTATAGATTTTTTATAGTTAGCTAGAATTATGACGACAATTGTTTTGGGGAATAGAATTGTCTAGATTTCTATTCCTATCTATAGAATGGTGATTCGTTAGCGTATCCTATAGATCTTTGTTTGTACTGGAGCAGATATTTGAGGCTTTTCTATTTGCCAAGTTTAATATATTTGTTTGGTTTTCACTACTTTCCCTGAGCTAGTTCCGATTGAAGTATACAATGTTCATAGAGAGCCGGATTTTAATTATGATCTCGGAACTGAGGGTCTGAATATGGACCCGGTGCAGGAACTTCATATTCATTTAATTGCATACTAAGCTTCAAATTACATTAGCGGATCAGAAAATACATCTGACTCACTAACTTATTGCAAAGGCCAGAAATGGAATCCGAAAAAGGAATCTAATTTTGGTGTTCCGAACTCGTAAAAAAAATTTCTGACTCGATGACGTACAACAAGTTCCGACATCGAAACTCCGGTTCCGAGCTTGGAACTGTATAAAGGCGGTAATTTCATCACGTTCAAAGGCGAAAATAACCACCTTTGATAAGTGCATTTTAAAGGCGGTTCCTCAAGGTGACTTTAATCAATGACGATCAAAGTCACTACCAGAGAAGTAACCTACAAAATGACATCTCCAGTCCGATATAACCGTCTTTAATAGGCCATCCTCTACTAAAGAATAATTGAACAGTAGGTTCCTAGATTTATTAGCATTTTAAATTTTTTTAAAAAAATCCATCCCAAATGAAACTTACAATAATTGCACAATAAACCATGGGCAAAAGTTCAGCCTGCCTAAAACAAAACTTCGTGCTTTAAAAATATTTTTAAAATGGGCAAAATGCATACATAACCCTAACTTTAGGTTGAAAGTGCAACTATGATTCTGCAATCTCAGAAAGTGCCAACTTAACCCAAACTAATTATTGGTTGTGCCAATCTAACCCCAACTTTTTAAATATCTGCAGGATATACCCAAACTCTCTTATTCCGGCGTTAAACCATAATATTCCGGCAGTGACAAGGAACTGGAATGACGAAAATACCCTTGACTAAGAAGCTAAAAATTTATCCCCAAAAGACCCTCAATTACGTGGAAGCCATTTTTATGTCGAAAATGGTTATATTCGAGAAATGAACTCGTATTATTTTTCCCCTAATTCTCCAACCCTGGTGGCATGGCCTCTCCTTAGCAAACACCAACCAACATCCAAGGACAGTCATCTACCGCCCAACCACCCTCTCTCAGCCACCTGCAACAACCAACAACCAACCATCCGCCGCCTAGCCACCACCCTCTCAGCCACCCATCATCACCTCATCACCACTGCATAGCCACCCCACAGCCTCCCGTCGGAATCTGGAGAAACATTTTTTTCCTTTTTCATGCCCGTCGAATACTGACTTTTTAGTCAACGGTCATTTAGCAAAACCATAAATGACCAGCTCTCTAAAAACACCCACATATTCGGCCCGCACTTCTGGGTTGTCGTTGGAATATGCATCAACTCCGCAATCGTCATCTTCCTTTTCATCATCTTTATATATTTCACTTCTCGGCACCACAACAAGAAGTCTAAGAAACCAGTAAAACCTAAACCCCTAAACAACCCCCTCGCCGGATTCCGGAAGCACAGGACAACACCCTTACTGGATTAACAATATCAATCCAAGAAGCCTAAGTTTTCTCCTGGTTTGACGGGCCCGAAAAAACCCCCTCACCGGAGCTTAGATCAACACTACTTGCAGTGAGAAGAAGAAGAACGTGGAGGGGAAATGGGAAAGAAGGGAAATGGGGCATCGCCGCTTGCGGTGAGAAAAAGAATAACGTGGAGGGGAAATGGGAAAGAGGGGGAAATTTGGCAATTTAGTAATTTCATGCATTTCTTTTTTTAATCAAGGGCAAAATTGTCATTTCTCTCAATTCCTGCCAAAAGGTCGTTGACTAAAAAATCAGCATAGTTCAGAGTTAGATTGACACTTTCTCAAATTACAGGGTTATATTGACACTTTCAACCAAAAGATAAGATTATTTTATCACTTTTGTTTTTCAAAATTATGTTTTCTTAGACAAACTGGCCAATTTTTGTAAAAAAAAGTGTTGCTAAATCACGCCCTATATTTTACTACAACACACCCTAATACATATTATATATGTATAATATTTAATTTATTTTATAGAAAACAAAATTAAAAAAATATTCAAATATTCTTGTTCCTCGTCGATCGGCAGTGGCGCCGTCACTACTCGCCGGAAATCAAACCAGCCCATCCATCTTCTTCTTCCCTGCCCCTCGTCGGCCGGCAATGGCTCCGCCGCGACTCGCTGGAAATCAAATCATCACCCCTTCCTGCTGTCACTGTTCGAACCCCAGCCTTGCCCGCTCATTTTTTCGGCCACCCCCTACCCAAGCCTAGCCCCTCACCCCCGCTTGCTCATTTCTCCGGCGATGGAAACCCTCATTTCCTAACCTTTATATGCCCAACCCATCCAACTCATTTTTCGGCCGCTCTCCACCGAAACCCGGCCCCCGACCCCGCCCGATCATTTTTCCAGCGACGGAAACCCTCTCGTCCTCATGGCTCTCGTTGCCGGTTCTTGTTACCCAAACGCGAGCCACAAGGTAACCCTCACATCCAATGGCTCTCGTAGCTAGTTCTCGTTACCCAAACGCGAGTCGCGCCTGGGCGGAGAAACAAGAGTTGGGCAAGGGCAGGGAAATGAGAACGAACCTCGGTAGGGAACAAGAATCGAAGGTGTTGGTGCGGCGATGAGAACAAAGGATAACCGAGAAAAGAGAATCAGACCATTGCAGGGCAACAAGAGCAAGAGCAGGAGCAGGGCGGGGTGATGAGAACCAGGCCAGTGATGTCGCTGGGTGAGGCGACGAGTGCGAGGGCGAGGCGGGGCGACAAGAACCAGATCTGAAACGCCGGAGAAAACCCCGGAGGCGTCGGAGAAGATGCAAAGAAGACACCGGAACTCCACCAGTGAACAATTCTCCCGCCGTCGAACACCTCCATTGCCAGTGTCTCCTTTTTTCGTTAAATCTGGTTTCAAATTAAATTTTAAGTGCTCTTAATTATTCAATTTTTTATTCTTTAAATTAAATTTAAAAACCATACTCTCTCTGTCCCAACTCAAACTGAACACTAACTATTTGACATTATTCTCTATCAAATTTTAATAGCATATTTGAGTAGATATAAGCAATAATATTATCCAATGTGATATTTTTGAATTTGTCATTACAAGTAGTGACTGAAAAGTAACTTTTTGTTTACCATTATTATACGTAGTAAAATATTTTAAAAGTTAGATAATTTTTTTGATGAGTGTTAAAATAATTATGTGCAATTTAAATAGAAACGAATGAAAAATAATATTTTTAAAGTCAAATAAGGAGTGTAATTTAATAAAATACATCGCGTCAACTATGATTCGCAAAAAAAAAAAAAAAAACTGTCGGTACCGGATGCTCTTTCTGCATCATGCGTTGGACGCTGGCTGCTCACTTGCTCAGTGAGTACATCATCAATTATTGGAAACGACAAAGGCGTGGAGTACTTTCATAACTCATGTGTTGTACTTGGTACTTCCTTACATCAATTATTGGAAACGACAAGGGCTTGGATACAGTTTCGTTACTCATGTGTTGTACTTTCTTCTAGTCTCTCTCACCTTAAATTGGAAGAATTTTTTTTATTATCAAAAAACATGTTTGACCGTTAATATATCTAACTACGTATAATAATGATAAATAAAAATTTAATATTTAGAAACCACTTGTTACGACGAATCAAACCATATAATATATGATAATATTATTGTTTATATGTCTATTCAAATATGTGGTCAAAATTGAACAATTAATAGTGACATAAAGTAAAATTTACAGTTTGAACTAGGCAGAGGGACTATCTTTTAATCGTGACACATTATTTTATACTAGCACAAAGTTTTAAAACTATTAATTGTACTATCTCTGTTCGTTTGGTTTGACACCATATTCTTAGGTGAGGGTGGATAAAATTGAGTTTGGAAAGAAAAAAAATATAATAAGTAGATAAAATTGAATAATCTTGCATAAAAAAAAGTATGCTAAATTTATAAAAACAATTTTAAAATGAAAATGTGCCTAACCCAATAATATGGAGGGAGTATGGACAAAAATAAAATTGAAAGAGGAAAAAATAAATAACAAAAATTATCTTAAATTATACTATGATTGAAGCGTGTCAAAATAAAAGAAATTAAACTTAAAATGTATTACAAATAACTAAACTGAAAGGGATACTCAGAGTGTGTCTATTATCTATATTGACATTATAATGCAAGACATTTGTTGGTTGGTTGACGAATGACTCTTTTGCAATAATCAAAACTTATTATTTCACTGATGGAACCTTCTATAAATATAGGACTTCATTATCGCCCCACCTTATTCCCGTTTACGATTCCCCTTCCTTCCACCCACGTGCATTTCCTCAAAATCCGGCCGAGTGTTTTTATTAATTTGTCCTTCTGATTGAGGGTCTGCCCAATTCACGGATAACCTTATATTCATTCTGCTCGATTGCCGCAGATGGCCATATACTTCCTCTGCTCGATTGTCGCAACAGATCTAGACTTTCAACTCAAAGTAAGAATTCCTATCGCTTCCCCCGTTTTTCAGATCATTTCAAACGATTTGTATGTTTAAAATGCATGTTTTGATTGATTTGGATGTTCCTTTTTAAGAATCATTATGTTTTCCGTGTATGTTTTGTAGTGAGAAAGAGATTAGAAGGTTATTTCTGCCTGCGTGCTCGCTAATTTGGCCGGAAACACCTTCCTATTTCTTTGTTGTTCTCACAGTTTAAGCAGATATTTGCTCTTTTAAAAAAAAATATAGGGCAAGTTTAGATCACTCGGCATTGGAGCATTACCAGAAGGAATTTTCATTAGAACTTTGAACTTCGAGATGCGCCTTTTGTTTGGTGACATTGATAAAATGCATTTCAATTTGAACTTAACTTTTCTCTTTTGATTTGGTTTTCCGATTCTTACATATTTCCTATATCAGTACCTTGATTTTAAAGAGTAATTTGGCCGACAGGGTTGAAGCATTCTCCGAGTCTGTTTCCCATGCCATTTGGAATAAAGTAGAAAGATAAGTGAACCAAATTGTTCTGAAGATATTTCTTCAACCTTTGCTTCTTGTCTGTAAATGCATTAGTAAAATCAAGTCCTCACAAATATTTCTGAAAGCATTAATCATTTTAAGAGCAAGGTTAAATAAGTAGTTAGGATTGTGTGTGTGCACTTATGAGGAAGAGAATTGGTGGGATATGAGATTCCAAGGCCTAACATAGACTCGCAGGTTTGTGTTTGTTCTGTTCAAGCATAAACACGGACAAACTATTAGCACTTCTTCTTCAGGGGAGAAATTTAACACACGAGACTTTGCGGCACATCCCATTGCAGTAGTCTTCTTCAATGTGCATTGAGAACCTGCAGCAAGAAGAGGCTAGGTAGCAGATTAACCCAAGCTTATTCTCAGTGGCGCGTGCATCTCCATTCTATGAATGATTGTTCTAACTCTTCAAGTGGAACCCCTTTCTCTTATATTAACAGGTGCGCTCATTTCCTACCAGATGTTATTCTTCTTCTTCTTTGATCAGAACTAAGACCCCAAACCAGTTTTCCTTAGATTTTTTGGCCCATTGAATTCTTCAAAAACCACTGATATGCCTTATTTGCCTCTTTTTTGTGATAAATGGTTTAATTTTTTGTAGAGAAAACTCTGAAAACTATTTTTCTAATGTTGCTTTACTTCTTGTAATTGTTTCACATGCGTAAATTTCTGGAGTAATGGTTGTGACTGGGGAGCAAGGGATGCTTTGTTTAAATTGCATACTAATGCATTTTCTAGGGTTAGATTACTACAATTGCATGTGTTTGAAGGAATATCTTCTATGTCTCTGTTTGGTAGATCTTTATTGTTAGCAATATATGATTTTTCAGAAAGGAGACTGTACTGTACCTTCACTTCCATGTTAATTATTATTTGGGTTGTCTAGTGCCATGCAGCTATTAGTGGCGCAAATGTAAATCCTTACATTATCAAGAATTGCAGGAATTAAAGTATTATGTACTTGGTAATATTTTATATCTTTCACTTGATTTTGAAAGTTAACTATTACATATGTAAAAAATTCCCCACAAAGCTTCATCATGGATCAGTTCTTGAGTGTTGATCTGTGAAAACTGAGTGTTGATCTCTGATTTATTGAAAATTTCCTGGTATGAGCATATCTGTTATAACTGAGTGTGGATCCATGAAGCTTTCAGTGATGACTTTATTGCGTTGTGATGATGTTTTTCATTGATGGATTATACTTGGATGAGGTTTTCAGTGATGGTTATAGCTGATGTGTTTTTGTGCTTAGCTTTATTCAGCGTGATGAGTCATGGTTTTATTAGGCTTGATTATATGGATTGATGGTGCCTACTTGGTGTGTAATGCTTTTCTTTCTTAAAGTGAACTTATTTGATGCAGCATGATGTCTAATTAGTGTCCAGATTCAC
>JAULKM010089047.1:0-11312 GCA_032355605.1 Rubia tinctorum
AACATTCTTCGTTTCATTATCAATCCTCTCTTCCGACATATACATCAATATCAAATAAACTCCAAGTTGACTTCTTATACGCTTCATGGTAATATCATCTTTTCAATTTGCCCTTGTTATGATCTCATATAATGGAATCTTGTACTTGGCAATGAATACATAATCAATGGGCATTTTCTAATACTGTAAATTTAAACATGGTTTGTTTTTCCTTCTGTTATGGTTTTTATTTGGACTGAGTTTGTGATTATATGTACGTCTTATGCATATTAGATGATTATTTTATGGATTATCAGATTGTCACGCTGTTAGAAGTCTTTACAGTTTGTAATACATTACTTTGCACATAAGGTGTTTGATAAAATGCTTCTATGTCCAATAAAGGTTATGGCCCCTAAAACTTTAAGTAAGAGGCCTAGGAAAGAAGGATTTTCTTCACCGAAAAGTGGATCTCAATCGAACAAGTTGAAAGATAGGGTTGTGTCCTAAGAGGCCTTGTTCTTAACCCAAAATTATCGGTTGCGGAAGCATTATCTTGAAAGGGGAGTAGAAGTATGTACACCTTTTGTTGAAACCATTATGCACTTGGGATAGGAAACACTTTGTTCAACTCCACCCGTCTTCAACTTGATAATCGTCGGAGAGTCTATACGAACCTACGATGTCAATTGAGCTCTGAAACGGTATTATGCCATGGGAAATTAGTCTCCCTATCTCATACTATTATCAATGAATTGTATGGATTTCCTAATGTACCAAAGGAGGAGGGTGACCTACATAAAATCTTCAAAGATGATAGCAGTGATTTGGACATTGATCATTATAGAATAATCGTGCATTGCATCACAAGGGAAGGCACAAATGTGGATGATATAGTATTTCCCGGGTGGTCAAAAATTCTGAAGTAATTACTTACACCGGAAATGAATGTGTGGAATCATTTAGTAGTATGCCATATTGACCCAGTTACCGTGAGCACAAAAGTTCACAAGTGCAGATATTGTTGTTGTGTGCAATTAAAAATATGTTTCGTTAGAATGTTGGGGGTAGCAATGCATCAGAATATGAAACGGGACAAGGACAAGACAGAACCCTATGCCTTTAACGACCTCATTTCTTACTATATTCGAAGGCGTGGGTACCGAACTATGACAATGACACATTTGGCCATCCGATAGTTCCAATCTCCGTAGATTCATTATGTAAGGTTGGAACAACGTCATCTATGTCGTCTATTGAGGACAGGGTTTTGACATTGGAGTCAGGACTTCAAAGTTTGCAATTGGACTTCCAATTGCAACAGATATGGTTTGACCTTATGGGGAAAGTTATGAGCTACCAATTCCCAGAAGTTGTTAATGCAGTTGGGTCTTTCCTGTCGTTCAACGGCAATGAGGACACTCAGAACATTCATGTGAGATCTACGTCGTAGGACATGGAAAATACAGTTTTGTTTGAGGAAGGTGAACCATTTTCACATTACTATTCGTGAATTTTAAAGATTGCATTTTGGTGTTGTTTCTCAATTCCCATGATGTTTTTGGACAAACTATGTAGCAAAATAACCTTAATTCCTATGATGTTTTTGGACAAACTATGTAGCAGGATTTTAAAGATTACGTTGTGTTGTTATTTCTTAATTTAACGTTGGTTGAAAGGGTAAAAAATAATGAGCACCGATTTATGTACCAATGCTCAAACACAAAGACACCGGTACATTGAAATCAAAGTTGATAAACCTACAATGCCGAAAATAATTTATTTTGGAGCAATACTCCTTGTGTAAACAAACATATGGGCCACAATGTAATTTAATAAGAATTAGGTGTGGTGATCCAAGTCCTCAAACAAGGCACTTCCCATATCACAATCATGTCCAACACACATATTTGAGCTCCCAACATATTGAATTTCATTTTCACAAATCCAATTTCAAATTCCGATAATTTCTAGAATCTTGGAGGGACTAAACTGCAAAAAATAAAAAGTTTGATTGTGACTCCAAATGGAATACCACTTGAAGTAAATCGAAAATTAGACCATCCTAAGTATTTTCCAAGCTAAACACAAAGTTGGTATCACTTATCGGCCATGAATAAGTCTTCTCTAACGATCTCAAAATCTCTTCATTATCGCTGGATAAGCGTCTGCCATTTACTCTAGACCGTGTACTAGTATTTTTCCTCGAATGACCTAAAATGAAGTTCTATATTTGTTTACCATCATTATTCCACGAAGTGAAATTTCATGAGGATGGTAGCAACGGAATGGGGCACATTGAATATAACCATAAGACGGGCTTATTTGTAATTATTTTTAATTTAATTATGTAACACACATTTGAACAATCAACCCTGTAAACATGTCCATATTCAATGCACAAGTTGAATTTTTTTTCTAATGATAAGATAATTAGTGGCCATATAAATGTGTTAAAACTTTTGGGCAATAACAAAATAATTTAAAAGTTGAATTTTGCATTTCAGCACCGGTATTTGAAACGTTATACCGGTGCTAGTTAAAGGCGAGGGAAACGAAATTGTTTAAATATTCTAAAACCATATGGCGGGAAAATGAAAACAACGTGACACCGATATGATAATGTAATAGCACCAGATTTAATACCGGTGCTCAACACTTAGGAAAAAAATCCTTTGCTCTCTGTCCAAAGCCAGAATCAAATTGGGCATTTAAAGCAGCCTCACGCAGCTGCTTTTTGGTTAATGGCACTGGTATGTTATTATAATGGCACTGATTTCCATACACGTGCTAATGTAATTATTAATATATATAATTATAAACACCGGTATACTTCACTTATACCGGTGCCTATGTTGAATATATATAAATGCTGGAAGCCAAACCGACATCGGTTGCTAAAACAACGACGGCGGTTCCCCTCCTTCTGCCATTTCCACCATTACTCTCACACCATTAATCTGATCACTTCTATCAATACACACCATTTTATAACCTCATTGTATTCCCCATAACCCCATCATTATACCCATAACTCCACCATCCTCCATCACCTTGGATTTCAGACTCGGTGAACTTCTCCACCATCTTCCCAGAAAGTACTCCGGCATGCGAGTGGTGCTTTGCCACGAGGTTTGTGCGCCGTTGCTTGGGTAGTCCATCAACTACTAGTTTGTCCTCCGCATCATACCCACCCAAACTCCACCATATACAAGGTTTGTTTCCATAGTAAATTGTGGATAAAATTGTGATTTCGACATAACATTGTGAAAATTGAAGGATTGATGTGCTGGATTATTTAGGTTTTATGTGGTTTCATAATTTTCAACTTCATGCATGTCGTTGTTTCAAAGTATGGTTAAAGTTTGTTTTTATGCCTTCACATTTTCATTGTGGATGTAGTTTGTTATTACGCCTCTACATTTGATATAATTTATTGTGAAAATGAAAGGTTTGAGTTGGTAGATTTATTGGGTTTGATGTGGCACTTGGATGCTGATTTTTAGTGTTTTTTAACATCATGCATGCTGTATTTCGAAGTGGGGTCAAAGTTGGTTGATATGCCTTTACTTTTGCATTGTGGATGAAGTTTGTTGTTATGCCTTTACATTCGATAAAATTGATTGTGAAAATTAAAGGCTTAAGGTGGTAGATTGATTGGGTTTGATGTGTCACATGGAATGTTATAAAATTTGAATTTCAGATAGACTTGTTATTCAAAAATGTTAAATTCATTTATGATCATTGTAGATGCCTCCCAAGGGAAAGAAAATGACTGTTGCGGCCAAGAGAAGGGGGGGTTGCACCCAACAAAATTGATGAACATATCAAGTCTGCCAAACCCGTCGTTCCCCTGGCTATACAATTTGAGGAACCCTATGATGACAATGATCTAATGTTGTCCTCACCGGATGAGGAGCCTCTGACCAAAAAGGGTCCCAAGAAGAAGGTCGGGGCAGATGATGTGTCCAAGGCGGGGGAACATGGCAAAGCTTTCAAAAAATTTGAGATTAGATCTTGGTGCAAATAGCGGGGTACAACCACATGCCAATCGGTGATGCTCGAGAAGGAGAGAGATCTGGTGCCGGTGTCATTCAGTTTATCAGACATGGTATGCACGAGGAATTGGACCGCGTAGACCGCATATTGTAACTATGTATTCCGACGGTGAATCAAGTTTAGGACACACAGGCACTGTAATAACATACCCACTAACACCAAGGAGGAGGTTTGGAAGGACATCTTGGTAAGTTTATTTCATGTTAGAGATTTTATTTTTTTCCATTATTAATATTATTATTACCAAATATGTGTATAAAAATAGTAGCTAACGTCACTTATTTTGTAAATTCAAATGCAGGCGAGCTTTAAGTTTTAACATAAATTGACCCCCGCACAACTTCAAAAATTGAAGGAAGTCGTGTGCGTCACAACCGCAATGCCCACCGGAATTGGTAATAAAAAATAACCAAAAAATACATGAAGCAGTTGGAAGACGCGACAAACCAGATGAAGACAAGACCATGGGAGGATAACAAATGGATGGAGGAAGAGTGGCACGAATTCTACAAAATGAAGACTACACCCGAATTTAAGGTAACATGTTTATTAACATTTGTGTCTTCACAGTTCAATTTCATTATTAGTTACTTTTATCAGTTACAAAATACTAATTGCATTATTTTTTATATAGATAGAAAATCAGTGTGACGGCTAGTGACCAATCAAAGAGAAAGGTTTACACACATTGGGCTGGAAGAAGCGGTCACCGGGTCATTCAGGAAAGGATAATTGCGGGAAAAAAGGAAGAAGCGAGAGCAAAACTGGTTGGCCAGGGCTTGACTGAGAAGGAAATTGAGCAAGAGATTGGAACGTGGACTTCACTATGGACAAATCATTGATCTACCTCGAGTCCACCAAACTGGCAGATAAGACCACATACATGGACCCGAAGGAAAGAACCCTCACTGAAGATATTGTAAGTATTTAAAAATAATTGGTCATTTTAAAGTTTGTATTCTAAAGAACAATGTTCATTTTAATTTTAATGTTAATTTTTAGTTTTTAGTTTTTATGACTGATCATAGATACGGGTGAATGAGGAGGCTGCTAAGGGGACAATGGTCCTTGGACCCGGGGAGGACATCCAGATAAAGGCAATTAGCAAGTTGGATCACCCAGGGAGGTATAGGGGAATTCAAACCAACCTTCCAAAAAATGTTTCCGTATCCCATATATTCCGGAGTTAGAGCAAATGTGGTAATAAAAAGAAGCAACATGCAGACCAACCGATGGTGAAGGCGATGGTGGCATACCTTGACCAGCTAGTCAAGGGGATTGCAAAAATTGGAGGGGTCCAAATTCCCGTGGGGCTCGATGATCCCAAAACATTCATTGAAAAAGCATTAGGCCTAGTCAGCATGACACCGACCAAATCTGAGGGTGGTCCAAGCGATGAGGAGGATGATGAGGAGCTTAAAAATTGGATTACAATTTCATTTTATTTGTGTCATTCCTAGTATTTTAAAAAACATATTGTTATTATTTTCTTACAAATATACTGTTGTGCTACGATGCATGACAGAATGGGGAGAGAGTTTCTTTGTTCGTGAAGCAACTAGACGGGTCTAAGGCCTTGGTGGCGAAAGGATTTCTCCAGAAAAATTTCCACAGCTATGCATCAGCAAGTGGAGTTGCTCGTGTCTGAGTTTCTGACACTATATTCCATGCTAGAGCAGGATTGCCCTTAGCCAACCACATATTCTTCGATGTTGGGCATGCAGTGGGCCATGTAGTGGACTGGCCCTTGACTTTGATCGACCAGGATTTGGATACCCCAACTGAGCAGGAGAAGAAGAAGGGGGTGGATGTCAATGACGACTCAAATAAGGAATGAGATTTCCTAGAAGTCCCCGACGATGAGGTATTTTAACTAAATTTTTATGCACATATTTATAATATGGTAGATATTCAAATGCTAATAACGAAATTACATTGTTTCCTTGTCATGTATAACAACTTGTTGATACTTCGTCAATGCAGCCATCCGATTCGAAAACCTGTTACAGGTCGGGCAAAGAATATTCTGAGATGCAGCCCAAGCCTCTGAAATTGGTAATTCTGTGAAACCACGTTACTATTCGATTTGGACAAGTTTCATATACTTAATACATCTTTTTTAATGCTCCAAATGCATATTTCAAACCGCCACAACTTAACTGAGTATCCAATGTTGAGGGAGTTCATCAACCATTGCAATGAGGTGGCAACTAAAATAAATGCTACCAGGAAGGTTATGCACTTCACCGAGTTTCCTGTATCCACATTTGCTAGACCACACAAATGTGGCTTTGACATCGAGCGAATGTTGGAGTGGAGGCAAACTCAGTAATTGTCATAACATGACATAGATCTCGAACTCCCAACTAGATTTGTGGATGGGGTAAGTTACAAATTGATCAATTTCTATTTTCTGTTACATAAAATAGCGATGACATAAATTGACTTGTACGATAATGGGCACTTGTGGACCAAAGTGGAGGGCACGAACATGGGAAGAATCCAATTCTGTGTCACAAACACAGGAAGAAATGACACCGATCATGAGGAGGATGACATCAAAAGCCGGCTTAGCCTTATCTGGAAAACTATGGTTACATCGGACGCCGACATTTTTGTGGTGCCCTACCTCAGGAGGTCAGACACATTACTTTAGTGTTAACATACTATAGTAAAATTCACCTGAGATATTAATTTGTTAAATGCTAACGCATGTCACATTGGTTCCTCATTCTCATTTGTCTTGGTACAAATGATATCTTCACACTTGACACACTCACCGACAATATAAAGTTTGACGATTACGTCGGTATCCAAGTTCTTTCCAGGTGTTAATATCCATTAAATTAGACTTCATTCTTTCCATAAAATTTTCAAAGTTCATTTTGTAAATAAAATTTCCCAAGCTTGCATGTCGATATAAGCGGGTGAACAGAAAGAATGAACGGTCAGCCGATTACAGTTGGAAGACAACAAACATCAACGTAAGTATACACCATAAAACTTTAAACATACTTTATATATTCCTTGTCACCTTACATTGATTCTACGTTATTTATTGTCCTATTGTATCTTAGCACCAAGAATAAGGAGGTAGCTGGGAGTGCAGCTACTATGTCTTGCTATTCCTGGAGGAGCTAGCTATGAAAACAACTTCAATTAATCCACTTGAGGTAAGAATTTTAAAAAAAGAACAAATAATGGCAGTTTTGTTTACTAACTAACATTTAATCGAATCGAATTGTAGGTTTTTTCAAGAAGACCAAGGGCAATGCCATGCCTATGAAGTCCAAGGGGTGGAGAACAGATGGTTCGAGGCGTGACTTAGTTATTATGCAAAAAAAGACTAAGAATGACCCATGACACTTTAATTGAATGTTATGTTTGGATGAGTGATGGGAGGATGTGTATTAAAAGTGATATTTCATGTTGTCTTTTATTGTCATTTATCGATTCATTTTTTCTTCAATGGAAAATTTACAATTTCTTAGACAGTTCCGTGGGATTAAATACAATCCATTTCCCCCGTGGTTGATCTGAGATGGTACCCAAATTTAAAAAATGAACCTTCCCAATTTTAAAAAAAAGCTAGCATCGGTTACTTCTTTAAATCAGTACCGGTGCTATAATTCGTAACACGCTTTACAATGATCTGATACCAGTGCTACTATTAAATTTAATACTGGTGCTAAAAAAATAAACTACTGACTAGAAAACATAAGTAAAAAAACTACCGGTGCCGAAAACATAAGCACGGCCATTGAATTGGGGTACCAGTGCCCATTATCTGCATATGATGATGCATCTTCGAACACCGGTATGGATATGATTTAGCACCGGCATAAGTCATGACTTGCCCAATATCTTGATCTGGTCATTCCCTTTCTGAACACTGTGTCAATTTTTTTAGTACCAGTCCTCTTCCAACCGTTGCTCAATTTATGGCACTGGGTATGATATACCGGTGCTTGGATCTCTCCAAATTTGCACCGGGTTACTTAGGCACTAGTATAACATGCGACAAAATATCGATGCCACTGTGACATTCAACATGTGCCTAGGGGGGAGTCTTCCTGTAGTGCTACTTTGTAGTGGTGTCATGAGAAGGAATTTCTTTTGATTATCAGGTGACTAAGTCTTGGACACCATAATTTACCTCATTAACCCGTGGTGTCGAAATGATGGGACCAAGAGAACGAGGAATTTTTCCCACAAACTCCATGGATCTAAGTTAGTTAGCAATATAAATTATTTTAGAATAAAGTGCTAAAATAACCCTATCTTTTAGCTGAAAGTGTCAATATAACCCTGCAATTTGAAAAGGTAACAATATAACCCTTGAGTTGGCTGACTTTTTAGTCAACCATTATATGACCGAAATCAGGTGAATGATGAATTTGCTCCTGAATTTTTTTTAAATGCCAAAAAATTGATAACCCTAAACCGCCATTTCTTTCCTCATTTCTTCCCCTTTCTTTTGGAAAACTTTTTATCACCGACAATGCCTTCAAAATCAAAGCGTCGGCGTCGTGGTGGCGAGCGCGGTGGTATCGTGGTGGAAAGCATGGCGTCATAGTGGTGGTGAGTACGGAAGAGTCGTGGTGACGAGCACAATGGAGAACTTGGGGTTGTGGAGAAATTTCTTCCCCGATGAATTGGTGGCAAGGGTCGAGGTGTTCGACAATTAATCGGTGGCGAGAACTAAGGTTTTCGTTGGTGGCAGAGGTCGGGGAAGGAGGAGGACAGCGGTGATGGGGAGGGGAGAGGGTTGCCGAGGTGAGGGGAAGGGATAGGGTACGACGACGGGAACGATATGTGATTAGGGTTGGTGGTGAAGGTCGAGGAAGGAGGAGGGCAGTGGCGAGGGGGAGGGGAATTGGTGGCGGAGGTGGGGGTGAGGTACGACGGCAGGGCTGTGACTAGGGTCGCAGGCAGCGGCGGAGGAGAAAAGAAAACAGAGGGGTGGTAGTGATCGGGAGGGAAGAGATTGGGAGGGGTGACAGCTCGACGTTTTTCGGCGGCGGTGACATTTTCTGGTAAGGACGTTTGCTATTATAGATGCTAGTAAGAACGTTGCTACTATAGTTTTGAAGCTAAGTTATTGAATGAATAGTGTGTGATTATGATCTGACTGAAACTCGTGAGGCTTTTGACGTTCAGCTAAAGCTGCTGGAGCGAAGCATATTGTGCTGATTGGCTCGTCGGGAGGAACAAACCTTAACCATTCGCTTAACAACTTAGGGAATGGGAACATTCTGGTTTTTCCCCGTTTCCTTACATTTGTCTCGAATATTTCATTGCATTTGGTTCTCATAATTTTTTTGTGCGTTTTTCGGCAGCAGTGGTGTTTTCCAGCGGAAGAGCAGCAGCGAAGAAGAAGAAGATTGAGGGTAAGGGTATTTTCATCATTTCACTTCTTATCATTGCCAGAATTTCATAGGTCAACGCTGGAATTCAGGAGCTTGGCTATATCGGCACAAATTTTTTGAAAGTTAGTGTTAGATTGACACATACAATGATTAGTTATGGTTAAATTAATACTTTCTGAGATTGCATGGTTATATTGATACTTTCTGAGATTGCATGGTTATATTGATACCTTTTGAGATTGCATGGTTATATTGATACTTTCATGCTAAAGTTAGAATTATAAATGTATTTTATCATATTATTTTATTCATTTGTGTACCTCCTAGTGTACTAATTAATTTCCACGTCATATAAATAATGAGTAGTGTGTGACTGCGTGTAGGAAATCATTAGTGTAATTTGTTTTCTCATCAGTTTCTTTTGCAACCTTTATTCTTTCCCCTCCATCCTTCTCTCCCCTCTCTGTCAATGTTTGCATATGCTCTTTGTTTCCTCCCACTAAACCTTCGATCTTTCTCTTCACCTTGATTCTTCCATAACCATAGACAAAATCACCAGTACGATACAATTGTCGCGTCACTATTTCTTTTCCTTCTTCACCTGAATTTGATCGAAAAATTCGCTACGCTGGCGAACCGGTGGTGGGGCGGGCAGGTGGGGCTGCCCGGCGCCGACGTGGAACCGCCAGCGATTTCATCGCCGATGTCGACAACCAACAACCACCACAAGAGAAGTCGCGTCGATTTAGCGACACTTTTGAACGAAAACAGCGACAATAAAGGTGTCGGAGGCGACGAATTGGACGAAGAGAGGGACAACAGCGCCGGCGACCCAAGAGAAGGCGCGGTGGAGGTCGGAACGAGACGGCCGCGCGGCCGACCTCCGGGGTCGAAGAACAAACCAAAGCCTCCCATTTTCGTGACCAGAGACAGCCCTAATGCTCTGAAAAGCCATGTCATGGAGGTAGCCGGCGGCCGAGACGTGGCGGAGAGTATAGCGCAGTTCGCGCGTAAGCGGCAGCGCGGAGTGTGTGTTCTGAGCGGGAGCGGCTCCGTGGCGAATGTAACGCTGCGGCAGCCGGCGGCCCCTGGCGCGGTGGTGGCGCTTCATGGGAGGTTCGAGATTTTGTCGCTTTCCGGGGCTTTTCTCCCCGGGCCAGCGCCGCCGGGTGCGACGGGGCTCACGGTGTACTTGGCCGGAGGCCAGGGGCAGGTGGTGGGAGGGAGCGTGGTTGGCTCGCTGGTGGCGGCGGGCCCGGTTTTGGTCATTGCTGCTACTTTCGCCAATGCTACTTATGAGAGGCTCCCTCTTGAGGATGATGATGAAGAGGTTGTTGGAGGTGGCGGCGGTGATGTTGGTGGCGCGTCGAGCCAGCCTCCACAGATGGCGGGGAATTCACCACCCGAGATAGGCGGCAGTGGTGGTGGAATGGGGGCTGAGCCACCACCATTGGGTGGGTATAGTTTGGCACCAAGTTTGATGCCTAATGGAAGGCAGCTAGGTCAAGATGCATATGGTTGGGTACAGTCCAGGGCTCAGTATTAAAAGGGAGGTAAATGAGTGAAGAGGTGAAATCTCTCGATCTCTAATGGCCCCGTCATTCCTGTTTCACGGGTTGCTCGATGGGTAAATTACGATGTTTAATAATCAATCATCTGATGGCCACTTCCTACCAGTTCAGAATCATTGATTTGGTTATGTAATGTTTGATATATAGAGGGTTAGGTTAATTTTCTATGTACATTAATTAATAAGCTTTTGTTGTTTGGCCTTTTCTTTTTTACGTGTAGTTTGGAAATAAAACATGATCAAAGATTAGATGAATGGATATTTCTCATGATTTTACCTCTTGAAGTGGTTTTATATTCAATGATCAATCTTATTGGGATGAATTGATCGATGTA
>JAULKM010089068.1:0-11310 GCA_032355605.1 Rubia tinctorum
GAGCAAGTATACTATGACACACACTCTTAAGAGGAAAAAGACTTTAATTCTCTTGTTTTAAATCAAATGTTGTTCTTCGACATAATGAGCATACAATCTCACATTGATTTATTATAACCAGATGGAAGCAGCTACCTATAATCAACTTCAGCACAAGAGAGGCTTCCATCAAAAGCTAAACTTGCTTGTTAAAGAGAGTCTTCAATTTGGGTAATCATCACCTTTCTCCATCAAATGGATTTGAAGTGACTAGAAAAAGGAAATCATATCGGTGCACTCCAGCGGATGCTGAAAAGATATTTTTCCACCACTGACAATGAATGTCTGAATGATTACGGTGTCAATCTCTCTATTACTCTGATATTGCTCTGATATACTCGCCAAAATGTCTGCCCAATTTTTACCCCAGATTCGACAGCCCGCGCACAGAGATACCTAGTTTTGTCCTAAAAAAAAACAAGCGATTGCTCTGTCACTAGCTTTTGCTTTCGAAGTGCCAACTTTCAAACAAAGTGGGATACCGCGTTTCCTAATTCTCCAGCATAACAGTATAGCCGCCACACGATTCTAACATTTCTTGTAATTAGGCCAATATTATTGGTATTCTCAACCCAGAAATTGTTCCAAAAGAGATTTGGTAGATGTGAAAAACCGAAAAAAGAGAGATGCAAATATGGTTGGATTTATCAATAATGCCACTCGTATACCTGTATAGTATCCTTGTCTCACTTCCACAGTTCCACTGGTGTTACAGCAAGGTTTATTTGAACTGGTCCTGTGCCAGATGATCTAGTTAGACGCCACGATGGCTTGGGGCAAATTCGTCTTTACCTTCCTTTCCTTCACATTCATCGTTGATAAAAGAAGTTACACGTGTTTAGAGTTAGTTTGACACTTTTGAACAATTGTCGGTTATTTTGACACTTTATGTTGGACTATAGTGTTATTTTACACTCAAGTCTATAAAAATCATATTGATACGACTAACTAAGAGACTACACAAATATGATGATATCGGTTAACTTTTAAACTTCATCTGTTTGAATAGTTGTGGACGATCTCCAAAGTACACTAAACTGCTGCACCGCTACTGAACCACCACCACTACCACCACTAAAGTTCAAACATTCAAGATTTCACCTTCACGCATCAGGTGCAACTTGAAAAACCGGTCTCATCATACCAGATTATTACTGCTAAGAAATTGTTCGGTAATTTACAATTCTTGACAAATTGTAATTTAAACGGATTTTTTTACAATTCTAACTCTTACTTTAGATTGAACGTGCCAATATAACCATGCAAAATGAGAAAGTGCCAAAATAATCCTAACTTTATGACATAATGTGTATTTTTAACCTTTTATCACTATTCCGGCATTGACTCGTCAACTTGTGTGTTGATGGAATTTGAAATGACAAAAATACCCCTACATCCATAAGCCGAATTCCCATTTCACACCTTTTAATTCAGGGTTTAAACTGTCATTTCCCTAAATTCCAGCCAAATCTCACATTGACAATTGAAATCAGCGGTGCTCAGGGTTAGATTGATACATACATCATAAAGTTGAGGGTTTTTTTTGACACTTTGTCATTTTGGATGATTATATTAACATTTTTATCTTAAAGTTAGCATCATTTTAATACTTAAATCTAATTTAAATATTCAATCTCTCTGATATAGAGATGATGAATTCATTTTTGGACGTTTTACTCAACATGTAAGAATGATAAATTTCAAAAAGAAAATAAAGAGATTGGATTAGTAAATAGATGTTCAATCAAGTAGACAAGTGTAAGATTTGATCTTCACTAATATTATATTTATTTTTGAAAGAATAACTATCATATTCGATACATTAATAAATGGATCTTGCCTTGTCTAGTTAAATAGTAGTTAGTACATTAGATTTTTGCCTTGCCGAAAGCGAATTCCATATTTCAGCACAAATATATACTCAATTTGTTTCTCTTATTATTCCTCGTACGGCCGTATTCACTAACCAGAGATGAATGGATCCTTATTTCTTGCCTTTCTTCGTGATAGAATGTAAAACCCACAAATAATTGTGGCTGTGTGTATTCATATATATACTGAGTACAAAGGGTATACAAGGCAGAATCAGATATGGAAAAAGGATATGTACAAAACCAATCAGAAATGGTATTCCTTTCTTAACCTGATTCTAATTTATCTAATATTCTATTAACAGGAGGACATGCATTTTGGCATGCCCCGTGCGCTCAGAAGGCAGAGACGAAGACCTAGAAGATGGGTTGTGCAACTTGGCACAACCAGTGCGCTAAGACTTGATCAGCATTGCACCTAGACAGCGCTCCGTGCACAATTGCACGGCCCGTGTTGGCTGGGCCGTGTCAGTTGGCACAACCCGTGCTAGCATAGAACTAGGGTTGGCGCTAGGGTTTCCACCTTGGGATTTTTGAGGCCCATTTGTCTCCTATAAAAGAAGCCTTTAGCCTTCCAGGGGTTTAGAAAGTAGCCATAATGTAGATTTCAGAGAGTGGTGGTAGGAAGGGAGGCAAGGAGAATTCTCTCTCTCTATAGGGTTCTCATTCTTCTTTCTTTATTTTGTTCTTAGATCTATGACATTTAATCCAATGAATTCCATGGACTTAATATTAGTTGATGTAGGGCGAATGACGACAAAAATTGAAGAAGCGACGGATCGTCGTAAATGTTCGATATGGTTTTAAACATATCTTTTGCGTTCGGAGTCAGAATAAGACGAGGCCAGATCGTTAGAACCATCTTGATGAGTAGATGAAAGTCCCTGCAAAAGTGGGGATCTGGGTGTCCGTTTCACCATTTGAGGTCATTTAAGGCCTCAAAACTGCAATTGACTGTTTTTGACTATTTTCCGATTTTCTTTTTATTTCAGAAATAATTCCGAATTTCCTTTTTATTGTTTCCAAATTTATTTTAAGTATTTAAAGACTTCTTGTATTGTTCGAATATTATTTTTTATCATTCATAATATTATTTCCGAGATTATTTTCTCTCTGGTGGATTCCAAAACCAAAACCTAGGGTTTTTGCTTGCAGATCTTAAGTGTTCTTCAAGATTCGTGCTTGCGGATCTCTTTGATATTCTGACTACGCCAGTAGTAGAATAGTTTATTTCTCGAGGTAGTTATTTGTATTCATGATTTGATTTGGATTTGTGAGATTCTTAGATTTCACTAAATTTTGATGTTTATGTATGATTTGTGCATTGTATTCTTGTATAATTTATGCCATGAATGTTTTATGATATGCACATGATTTCATTCATTACATAATTTCGTTCGAGGCTTGAATGCTAATTTCAGAGTGTTAGATTAGATGTGCCATTGTAGTCTGAGAGTATCGGGGAAATGTGTGCATTGAATCTATTGGGTGAGTATAAGGCAATTAGTTGGAATTTAATTTAGTTGGCTAGTTGTGTGAGAGATTGCATGTTAGGAGCAGTATACTGGGGGTTGCTGTATAGAAATTCCTAACGGGGGAAACTCTAGCTTACCCCGATAATTGAGTGTTCATAGTTTGTAGCGACTAGGGTTGTGGTGACCCTAGAGTCATCACAAGACACCGATTAATTTTACTTTATAGGCCTAGTAATGGTGTCCATGTGGAGAGCCCGATGATGTGATAGACTTACTCCCGCATCTAACAGTTGTGACCTACGCAAGACTTAAGACCTTCAAGCGTGGGCTCGTTAGCACTAGAAGTAAGTACAAGGGTGAATTGCGGTATCAAAATATCAAAGTGCATCCCTAATTACGGAGGAGGTGAGATTGTTTGAAGGAAGACAAACCTCTGTGTGACAGATAGTGGAAATTACCGGCCATCGCCACACTATGTGACATAAAGTGAAAAGTTAGGTTTATAGGTCTTCATGTAAATAGAATCTAGGATCAAATTCACGTATCACTCATGTTACGTAGATACCCCCAAGATTAGTTAATTGATAGTTTACTTTGCATTATTCGCATGCTTGTAGCTGATAATTGCACAACCCCCTTGTTTGTTAGTACTTGTTATTTTTGACACACAATTGGGGTGACACCCGATTATGGGTTGTGTTTAGCTAACTCTTAGATATTAGTATCTATGTGGACGACACTCAGACTTACCATTAGTTATGTCATTGTATTTAGAAGAGAGAAATACTATAAATATCATCTTTAACATCTTCAGCATCCTGCTGGACAATGATCCTGTGTGCTGCAGATTAGTTTTAGATGTGTATTTCCTGCAAGAGTCTCTCGGATTGGATTCAGAGTTGAAACTTTGATGTTTAAGTTAGTATGGAGTGATTGTATGTAATCTTACTTTTCCAGATCTTACTTACCTTCTTATCATAGTTCTTCGCCTACTTATAAGTTTTATCTGTCCTATATTAGCGGGATGTTACCTGCCATGCTGGACGTGTTTATCGTGGCCATCGTAGTGGCTACACATGTATATTATGGGCCACACTCTTTCGACCTTGGGCTAAGTAGTAGCTATTTATGTGGTCGTGGCCGAATTCTTTTTGATGCGGATTACATGCATTGTGCGCAAACTTCATCAAACTCAAGTATTCAAAATATCTAATTTAATTTCTACATCATCAAACTCAATTGTTGCAAATAAAAATCCAACAACTATAATCCAAATTTAACCATAAAAATCTTAACATTACATTTAATATTAAATATCTAACACAAAAATTTAATTTTTTAGTTAAACAAATAATTGAAATGAAAATCATAGGCCACTCTGCCACTATGTAGAGTTTAAGCAGGTACATATGTTGATGCAATTTAACAAGAATAATCACAAACGTAATATGCTACTTTGTCCATCAATGAAGAAAGTCCTTTTTTGCACCTATTGATTTTCTCCAGGCACTGAAGAAGTCCATAGAGATGGTCTCAGCACAAGGTGCACAACTAGGAACATATATGACAACTTGGACTTTTCGGTCACAACTTCTAACTACAAAGTACGAATAATGATAATAACTACCACCATTTGTACAACTTCCCATTGATAATTTTTAGAGTTTAATATTATATCATTAATTTACATAATTTATTTATTTTTTAATTGCAATTCGGTATTTAGTTCGGGTTTCAGATTGAGTTTCAATATCCAAAACCAAAACAAAAATCATATTCAAGAATCGGTTTACTTAATTCGGCTATCCATAAATTGTATTTTAAATTTGGTTCAGATTATTTGAATTTGGATTATTCGGTTTTCGGTTCTATTTTTAATTTTGGATTTTTTGCCCACCCCTACTTCTACATCAAATCTACTGTTAGTATTTCCACAATCCTCCCTCAAGCAGTTGGTTTCATGACAAATGACAAATGTGCCCGCATCTTGATCATGAAGTAAGGATTTTTGTTAAGACACAAAACCTTACTGCTGCAAGATAAATAAACCTTCAATAAAATCACATAGGTGTTAATTTATAAAATGAAATAAAAAGATACCTTGAGGACAAGTAGGGCGCCCACTTTCTACAATATTAGTTTGCATTTCCCTTAGGAAATATAGCCTTCCCTTCCACTTCATTCCTCGACCTAGGTAAATATTTTCATTCCACACTGGCATTGCTTTTTGGTCAGAGCATTTCACACATATGAAATTTCCCCAATCTCTACGAGGAATTTTTACAAGTTCAACACTTTCAATAATTAAATTGAAAGATACAGTAGAGTCACCAAAATCCATGCCACATAAATTATAGTAAGCACTAAACAATGACACACTAAAATAAATAGTTATTTCACGCCAAAGAAGTTCAAAATCAGTCAGTATGCCTACTCCTTGAAGATGTATCTAAGAAAGAGCAACACCACAAGCCTCCAAAACGCTCATAACAAAATCTGGTACAAGGAGTGACAAACCATACTGCAACTCACATGGATATACACTGAACATATCAGGTAGTGGCCTAATTACAACTCCCTCCAATAGGAGGAATCATAATCTCACATGAAGATAAACAAGAGTAATACATTTTTTTATTAAATCTAAATCACCTAGCGTAAGAATACCATTATCAGACGACATTTTTTCAAATGCTTAGGGATTAGTACACTAATGATAAGTTCAGTTCTTAACCACCATTATATATTGACAAATCACACTATATTTTCGATCCACCAACAACGAACTCCCAGAAAAAGGTAAATATAGAAGTGCAGTTATACTTTCTTACCCAAGCGGCCAATGCACACTCTGCTGCGCCTTATTACTCCATTAAAAATAGGCCCGATAATATGATACCATTGATTTTCATCTCTTTCCTACGTCTAAAAAAAATTACAACAACTTTATACGCATTAACCACTTGGCTGGGAGGAGGGGAGCTTACAGTATACACCTCCCCAAGTCATGCGAAGTCCAAATTAAAGATAGCATCCCCGGTCCTGTGAACCAAGTAAAAGACTATTCACTGGAGAAGAAAGGGGACCTAGCTAAAGAGCAGCGCTGTCCGTCGAAAATAAATGAGAGCCTCGCTAATAGCGGCATCTCATTTACAGCGAGCCAACTGGATCAAACCAAGAAGAAGGAAAGATTCTCACCTCCATGCCACTAAAAACATGATCTATGAACATCGCCCATGACCCACAAGGATTGCAGAATGTACTAGACATAAATAAGTGATTCAAATAGCAAAACATGTAGTGACTTCTTTCCTAACATTATTAATATACTAATTATTCAACTGACTTAGGCATCATAGAGGATATCTACTAAGTTTGAGGAATGTGTGAGGGCTTTGGGTAGTCAGGTAAAGATTATGTTTTCTACAATTGTTGGCGCTATTTTGGGATAGAAACTACAAATGCGACATAAATTTTTTAAATATTTTTTTGCATGAGTATGATGCTCATATATCTAAGCAAGAATTTTACATTTCAAGGTTTAAGAGAGAGATAACAACGGTTATGTGACGTGAATATGAGTGGAAAAATGCTTAATGAGAAAATGTTAGGAATGTGATCGATTGAAAGATATATTGTCAAAGCATGCTGATTATCTTGATGAGATCGCTCATCGTAAGGGAAAATTAGAGGTTTAATTCCGTCGATTGACGACTGAGGTGCATGTATGAAGTGTGCGTTATGATGAAAAATGCAATTTCTCGACTCAACTAAATTAGATGGACAACTTGATGTTGGGGAAATTCGCTATGCCCGGTTGAAGGGAAGGTGTAAAAAATTGGAGGGAATACCAAGGGATCAGTATGAAGTTAATAGTAAACTTCATGCTGAGGTTGGTGAGCTTTTACATAAGAATCTCCTTGAAGGGTGTTCGAAAGACCACGTTAGCTATTTGGAACAGGATGTAATTGATTTGAAGTGAGACTGGGAGACTTATGCCTATTTCATATATCAAACGAGTATGCAACTAGGTAGATTAGAATGTTGACCGATTATTGATCATAAGTGTTATTATGTGAAACACATACGTCATATGGAAACTACTGGTTCCACACGAGATAAAGTTTACTTACCCATGCGTTGAAAATTAGAGGAACTCTTAGATGAAAAGGATGGAATTGTGAAGGGAATGGGTCATCACTTATCATAGTTTGTATGAATTTTTAATGTAATCTTTTTGTCATATAATTGTCATCTGAGTTGTAATAATTTTAAAGAAATACCAATTCTATGTGGGATGTATTGAGGGTGAATGTTTTATTGGCTAGAGAATGGGTCGGGGTTCGCTTATGTTGCCAAGATGGAGATTTTCCACTTGTATGCGAAGCCGTGGTCCCCCTCTCCGTGGTAAAAATGTGTGTTGTGTCTGGTAATATAGGGTGAGATAAATTAAACATTTGCTTGTATTGCGGTGATGGTGATTTTCAAGACTTATGCATAGCAACAATATTCTTTTTATCTTTGGTTTAAGCAAATGAGGTGGGATGTCTACTTATGTCCCGAGCCTGGTGATTTTCCACACTTATGCGAAGCTGCGTTATCCTTGTCCCCTTTGTTATTGGGTAGTTTCTTTGCTTACCGAGAAAATCCATTGGTGTTTTTCCTAGTTGTGTCGCGCTCGACAATTTAGAGGGTGTAGTTAAGTGTTAATTGTATGGGCTGGTATTGGGCTTGTGTTTAGGAGATAATTATTCCACGTTGTCATGTCTTTTTCACTTATCTGAATAATTACTTGTGAATTTTCCATTTTTCAAGGCCAATGCAATGGGTAAGGTGGTTGTGTGTAGGCATGTAGCCGCGACTTTTTAAATACATTATTCTAATGTTTTCTGTTTATTTCTATGCTCCTCTATTTTCTATATAAAGTGGCTACACCAAAGAATATCCTCAGGTGTTTTGTGTAAGACTAGTTTGTTGTTTAGGTTTAGCTTTGTGTTTATATTAGTAGTGTGATTTGTATCATGGATGTGCGTACGTAATAAAATGATAATGACTAAGATTGTGTGAAACTCTAGGGGTGGTTGTATTTTGTACATGGGACTCTACTGGTTTGGTGGTAATCCGTATTGGGTGAGTTATTCGGAGATGTCATATCTGTTGTTGGTGACACTGATTGGGGTAACATCACTTACAGGATTTTCTGGGAAAACTCACGCAAGCTGTAATTTTGCAGAGTATGTTTTTAATATTTACTATGCATTATATGTATGTTTATAGAGGACTTTGGTATTTTATTGTATAGGATCAGCGATTGATATCACTTAATTAAGGGATGGAGGATGGTGGTGAACCTCCATAAATCAGACCATCTTTTATAGGGGTCAAGAGAAATCGATGTGAAGGGAAATTTAACTCACAGAGGCTTACCTCTAATGGGACAATAGGCTGCATAGTCAACGAACACTCCTGGTACTCCTCAGGTGTAGGGTTGGCTATTCTAGAAAAGGGTTGAGTATTGTTGGAAAACAATAATTTTCTGATAGCAATTCATCGTTCTTTAGCATACTTGCGTACTTTCAAGTTAGTGCACCCACGACCGGGTGTACTTCGAAGTACGAGACATGATCGTGAATCAGATGATAATCTAACACCTCACATTGAGTTCAAGACTAGTCTCTATAGATGTTGCTTTCACCACCCAACCCTCTAGGCTAGATAGTTCGCTATTCATAAGCTAGCTATTTTGTATTGAATTTGCAATATTTCTCGATGCAATCTGAAAGATTAAAATTAGTATCTTATTGCTATAATTTATTTGTATTCATTTTTTATTTTGGATTACTAGATCCCAAAACCTAAAGTTATTTTATTGGCATTTTGTAGCCGAGATATTGTTTTGATCATAATCGAATAAAGCATGTTACCGTGTATTTATCAATAATTCCTATATATGTGAGGCTGGGTTTTGAAGCGTACCTAGATGTAAATGTACCTTAGTTATGACAATGTAATATTGCGATGAATTGATGCGGTGTGATGGTTTGCTTTTCTACTTTTGTTCAATCTTGCCCGTTCGAGCCTTTCCAGTTTGTTCTACAGCTAGCTTCATCAATCTTGTGTTTTTTGATGGTCAGTTGTCATCTGTTTACATTGCATTTACTCGTCATATTTCTTCTCATGTTGTGCTACTTCAGAGCATATTTCCATTTTTTTGTCATGAAACCTTGCCTCCTCAAGATACTATAAGGCCTGAAAAGAAAATATTGGTCCCCACAGATGGTGCCACTGATGCGGGGAATTCCTTTATGACCAATATAAAATCTAGAATCAGCATAATGCTCCATGTTATCCTCATGAAACCTACAAAACATGGTCTTGAGGAAGTCCCTGGGATCGGTCTCCAATGCCCAAGGCAATGTATAATCAATGTATAAATAGTATCTGGGAAAATTCCATTACCATTGTTATTGTTCATATAATCCATTTATAGTGGAGGTTGCCGTAATCTTTGCTGATTATGGACCATGTTCCTAGTTATTGGTCTTAGTGGCATGATCCTGGGTAAGAGTCATATTTCATTCTAGGTTTTCTTAGAGTGGTTTGCTAGAGGCGAGGAGCTATTCTAACTTCGGTTATTTAGACTCGCTATATTACCTTTACTGGGGACTTCATATGGTTAGGGGAGTTGTACACCATTACAAAACTCTAGTACTTACTCAGCCGCATACCATTGCACAATACATGCATCATTCCTATATTTGTTCTTCATGAAATGCTTAAAAACTTTCATATACCTCTCAAATGGATACATCCATGTCAAAATACGGGACCACACAGCTTGATCTCTCACACTAAATGAATAATCAAATGGATTATTTTGTCAAAGAATAAGGGTAGATTGTACATCTCCATCTAGCATAATACTTCAATAATCATCGTTTGCACCCATTCAAGCTTCACAACACTAATGCTTTTGGAACATAATGACTTGAAGAACAAACACAACTTTGTAATGTAAAGTATTACATGGGAAGGCTGTGACGACCTTATATCAATGGAATTTAATTCCTGCATCAAGTTGTTACAATCATGTGATTTAAGGCTGACCAACTTCAACTCAGTAAGCAATACACATCAACTAATGTTAGAAGAATAATCCATATGCACCTTCACACTGCTTTTGGTCTTGCAATATGCTTTCTTCTCTGCCTTAGACATGTAATAGTAGGAAGGGGAAGATAACAATCATCACTATTTGCTACGGTACCAAGACTCTCCTCAATAACCATTTCAAATAAATCAAGCTGGGCCTTCATTCCATTTTTGGTTTTACCTAGCGTATTTGAGAGTATCCTAACCAAACACTTCTTCCAGTAAGGGAGTTGGAAAAAAATAGAGCATTTATTCCGGCTTCCTTCAATTGCAGATTTTTGCCTCCTTTTCCCAAAATTATTAGGAAATTCCCTAACTCGTTCAAAAAACTCAACACCGTTAATGGTAACGGAGGTCCTCGTAACTCCATGTATCCATTGAACCACTTCTTTGTTGAAAACATGGGTGAGCTTGAGGATGAAACCTTTTATGCCCTCGGTAAGCAATTTTACATACTTTCTTAAATAGACAAATGATGTTTCCTTCTCACACAGGGGACATACATAGTAAAACTAACAATGCAAACTAAGAAAATTTTCCTTCATCTTTGGAATAATGTCTTATAAAATAAAAACATATTCCATTTAAACACATTGCCTCATTAAAAACCCTAACTTGGAAAACCCAGTGGGAAAAATCCGTTGGTTAAGGATGAAGAGTACAATGTATAGCTCCCTCTCAAATTCTTCATAATCCATGAATTCCTGCACCAAAAACACCTAAAAGTGCAAATTATATCTCAATAAAATCACAATAATCCCACAAAATATGAA
>JAULKM010089076.1:0-11310 GCA_032355605.1 Rubia tinctorum
ATAAAAATAGGATGATTAGTCGATGATCAAAGGATAACTAGAAATGTAAACCAATTGCGCCCAAGACTCGTTATAATATTTATTTTGCCTTTCGTGCTAGTGTGGTCATATTTGCATCATTCTCTATAATTTTTTGCTAATTTAGTAGTTTAAAGTAATCGTAGTATTTTTCAAAACCAAAACCCCCAACTTTGTTACCACACACGTAGACTGACTTCTTTGTGTGTTTTTAAACTACGTTTAACACTCAATAAAACCCTTTTTTCTCATGGATGACCCCGACTTGCTACTATCTACTCTTTAGTAGTTAGCAGCAATTAGGGCCTTTAAATACTATATTTGAGAGGCACGACGACGACCTCCTAAATTTTTGTGCCGCTGCCGAGGAAAAGGCGTATTTTATTAATGTGTTAGTGTAGTTCTTTATTTGTTTTGTGTTTTTACTTGTTTGTTGTTGACATTTTCTTGCTTTTGTGATTGTTGTTTGGGATAAGGTTGTATTGCTCTAGTTCTTGGTTTATGGTCGATACTCGTACCAATAGAAAAGAACTCTTGCACTACGATCCCGATCTTTTAGGAACACTCTGGAGAGCAAGGAGACTAGCTTGTGTTGCTAAGCAAGGTACTCAAGCACCACCCGAAGTAGTTGCACCAACTATGGCAGATGATACTAGAATCTTGAGGGAGCTTATGGCTCCTAACCTAGAGAGTCAATCATTTTGCATGATCTTCCCCCTTCTTCCAAAAAATGTCACTTGTAAGCTCAAGTCCGAGATGGTTAATTGTCTACCATCTTTCCATGGGATGAGTGGGAAGGATGCCAACAAGAGCTTGTCTGAATGGACATGAAGCGGAAGTTCTCGGAGAAATTCTTTCCAGCATCCAAGTCGGCGGGTTTGAAGAAGGAGCTAAGTAACATCTCCCCATGTTCGGATGAATCTTTATATGAATATTGGGAGAGGTTCAAGAGATTGTTAGCTAATTGCCCCTACCACCCTTACAAAGAATGAGATCTTGTATACTATTTCTTCGATGGTTTGTCCATTGAAGACATGAGGATGGTTAATGTCACTTGCAATGGGTCGATTGCCAACAAGAGCCCGAAAGATGCATGGCATTGTTTGAAGACATGGCTAATGGGATGAGACAATTCAGTGTGAGAGAAAGGGCAATGGTCCAAGAGCTTCCAAATTCGGAAACCCCCAAACTTGAGGAGCAAGTTCAAGCTTTAGCTTCAATGATGAAAGAGCTAATGAAGGGGAGGATGTATCAAGTCAAAGCTTATGGGGTGTATTCATTGGAATATCCCACCGATACATGCCCTCAAATCCAAGATGAAGAGTTTGAGAAGGCTAAAGCCATGGGTTATCAAGGAGGGCAAGTACAAGGTTTCCAAGGTAATAGAGGCTACCAAGGTGATCAAGGTTTCCAAAGGGGACAAGGCAATGAGAAGAAGTATGATCCATACTTCAAGACTTACAATCCCGGGTGGAGAGACCATCCAAAATTTAGATGGATAGATGATCAAGCCGGTGCATCGAACCCTCAAGGTGGCCAAGGTGTGTATCAACCGAACCGTCTAGGAGGGTAACCCTAATTCCAAGGAAATCAAGGGCACAATCGGGTGCCACAACAACCTTACCTAAGGGATGAAGGGTCTTCTAACCCTCGAGGAATAAGATCAAGGTCGGAGCACGAGGAGCTCATGCATGTTATAACAAACATGGTCACTAACTTGGAAAACCAAACTGCATCTAAAATCACAAACATAGAGGACCGCTCCTTCGAGAGGTTTAAGAGTTTGGAAATTCAAGTTAGTCAAATAGCATCCTTCGTGGCCCGATTGGAAGCTAGGGATTTTGGGAAACTTCCATCACAACCGAAGTTAAACCCCCAACCTCCTAATGCAAGTGCCATAATCTTAAGGAGTGGAAAGGAGATCAAATACCACAAGAAAAATGTGAAGGTCAGGAAGGAGATAGAAGATGAGCTAGTGGTGAAGGAAAATGACGTCGAGGAGGTGGTCACCCAACCACCGTAGAAGCATGAAATTGAGAAGATCCTTCCACCACCACCCTTTCCGGTGGCTTTTTGGGACAATAATAGCAAGGATGAGAACAAAGCACTTTTTGAAGTCTTTCATAAGTGCGAGGTAAATATTCCTATTTTTTATGCAATTTACCAAGTGCCTAGGTTTTCTAAATTCCTTAAGAAATTATGTATGAGAAATAAAACTTTGAAAATGGTGAAAAGATAAAAATTGGTGCTCAAGTGTCGGCCCTTTTTCAAAACAAACTTCCCCCTAAATGTGATGATCCCGACATGTTTACCATCCCTTACATCATAGGTGGTAAGAATTTCCAAAATGTCATGCTAGATCTAGGAGCATCAATCAATTTGATTCCATACTCCTTATATGAATCCCTATGTCTTGGAAAATTGCATGAAACCGGGGTAGTGATCCAATTGGCATACCGTTCTAATGCTTACCCTAGGGAATTGTGGAAGATGTTTTGGTTAAGGTTGATAAGTTGATTTTCCCGGCCGATTTCTATGTTCTATATATAGAGAATGACAAACGTGCCACCCCTATCTTATTAGGGATGCCATTTTTGAAAACTTCTAAAACTAAAATCGACGTGTATAGTGGGTGTTTAACCTTGGAGTATAATGGGGAAATTGTGAAGTTTAACATCTATGATGTTATTGATATTGTCAATGATTATGTGCAAGATGTGTGTGTGATTGAAGGTGTGGATTATTTGAAGATCACTTTAGAAAATATTCTTGATTTAAATGAAATTCATGATTATTGTTTGAGGATAAATTTGCTTAAGACTATTGAAAGGCTTAATTTTGTTGATACTCTACCTCTCAACCACCTTCATGAAATTCTCGATGCACCTTGAGATGTGGGAATCCCCACTTCTCTTGAGAAGGCACCGGTAGTGGAATTGAAGCCACTACCCGAGAATTTGAAATAGGTGTTCCTTGGTGTGGGAGGGGGGAACTTTACCTATAATATTGTAGAGTAAACTTACCAAGGAACAAGAGAGGAGGTTGACGGAGGTGCTTAGAAGCCATAAGGAGGCAATTGGGTGGACCATTACCGATATCAAGGGAATTAGCCCTTCCACTTGCATGCATTGTATCTTGTTAGATGATGGGGCTAAACCGGTGAGGCAACCCCAACGCCAGCTTAATCTGCCAATGATGGAGGTAGTAAAGAGTGAGATCCTTAAATTGTTCCAAGCCAGAATGATTTACCCCATCTCCGATAGCAAGTGGGTAAGCCCAACCCAAGTTGTGCCTAAGAAAAGTGGTGTGACCGTGATAGAGAACCAAGAGGGAGAATTGGTCCCACTCGTGTGCAAAACGGGTGAAGAGTGTGTCTTGATTACCGTTGGTTGAATGCGGCAACTAGGAAAGACTATTTCCCTCTGCCATTTATTGATCAAATACTTGAGAGCCTTGTCGGGCGAGATTTTTATTGTTTCCTAGATGGGTATTCAGGGTATTTCCAAATTTCCATAGCCCCGGAAGATAAAGAGAATACCACTTTTACATGCCCTTTTGGCACTTTTGCCTATAGGCTCATACCTTTCGGTCCATGCAATGCTCCCGACACATTCCAAAGGTGCATGGTTAGCATATTTTCGAAGTTTGTTGAGCACTTTGTAAAGGTCTTTATGGACGATTTCACCATTTAGGAATATTCTTTTGGTAGTTGTTTAAACCATATATCGTTAGTGCTCAAGAGGTGCATTGAAAAAAATCTCGTATTAAACTGCAAAAAATGCCACTTCATGGTGGAAAATGGAATTGTATTAGGCCATGTGGTCTCTTCCTAAGTTCTTGAGGTAGACAAAGCTAAAGTTAACATGATCCAATCCCTTCCTTACCCCTCGAGTGCTAGATATGTTAGGTCATTCCTAGGTCACGTAGGTTTTTACCGGTGTTTCATTAAAGACTTTTCTAAGATTGCCTCCCCTTTGTACAATTTGTTGCAAAAAGAGGCGGATTTTGTGGTTGACCTTGAATGCAAAAGAGCCTTTGAAACTTTAAAGGCAATGCTTGTTTCCACCCTAATTATCCAACCCTCTAACTGGGACCTCCCTCTTGAGATTATGTATGATGCTAGTGACTATGTCATTGGTGCGGTCCTAGGTCAAAGGGTAGGGATAATCCCTCATGCTATATACTACACCTCAATAACTCTTAATGATGCACAACACAATTACTCCACCACGGAGAAAGAGTTATTGGTGGTGGTATGCACTTTTGAGAAACTTAGGTCGTACATACTTGGTACAAATGTCATTGTCTTCACGGACCTTGCGGCTCTTCGCCACTTAATGACCAAGAATGAAGCAAAACTTAGGTTGATTAGATGGATACTCCTCTTGAGTGAGTTTAACTTGGAGGTGAGGGACAAAAACAAGAGTGAAAATGTAGTGGCCGACCACTTAAGTCGATTGACATTGATTTGTGAGTTGGAGAGTGATATTGAGAAGCCTAGGAGGGAGACCATTCGAGAAGAATTTCCCAATGAATACTTATTTGCGATTAGAGAGGCTCGCCCTTGGTATGACTATCTAGTTAATTTTCTTGGCTCTCACCAATTTCCTCCAAATTTCTCTAAGGCCTAAAGGGATAGGTTGAAAAGTGAGGCTAAGTACTACGTGTCGGACGATCCATATCTATGGAAGCATTGCTAGGATCAAATGATCCGGAGATGTGTCCCGGAGAGTGAAGTAGGTTCAATTCTAAATATGTGTCACTCTCTTGCATGTGATGGAAATTTTGGTGCCAAAAGAACCACTTTGAAGGTTTTAGAAAGCGGTCACTATTGGCCTCACATGATGAAACACTCTTATAGGTTTTGTCAATCTTATGACAAGTGTCAAAGAATGGGAAACATTTCCCAAAAAAATAAAATGCCACAAACAAGCATCTTGTATTGTGAGATTTTTTTATGTGAGGGGGATTGACTCTGTCCCGAATTCTTTTGGTTGCACAAATATTTTGCTTGTTGTCGATTATGTGTCCAAGTGGGTTAAATAAAAGGCCAGTAAGACCAATGATTCAAGAGTGATGGTGGAGTTCTTGAAAGCGAGCATCTTTTCCTGATTCGGAATCCCCCTAGCCGTGATTAGTGACCGAGAAACCCACTTTTGCAATCGCACAATCGAGGCTTTGATGAAGAAGTATGGGTTAACCCATACTTCGTCATCAAATTAACCCATAAAACGTCCACGACCTACCACTCACAATCAAATGACCAAGTCAAGGTCTCCAATCGAGAGATCAAATCAATCCTTGAGAAAATGGTTAATCCAAATAGGAAGGAATGTAGCATTGCCTTGTGGGCGTATAGAACGGACTATAAGACCCCGATTGGAATGTCTCCATATTGGTTGGTTTTTGGAAAACCGTGTCACTTACCAGTTGAGCTTGAACACAAAACATATTGGGCCCTTAAAAAGCTTCAATATGAATTTGGATAAAGTTGGTGTGCACCGAAAGCTTCAATTGCAAGAGCTTGAGGAGATTCAGAATGACTCCTATGAGAACTCTACAATTTACAAGGAGAAAACCAAGGCCAAATATGTTGTTTAATTAATAGAAAGGACTTTGACATTGGTCAAATAGTCTTTCTATTCCAATCACGCCTTCGGTTATTTTCGGGTAAATTGCGATCAAAGTGGATTGGCCCTTTTGTGGTGGTGAAATTTTTCCCGCATGGGACGGTGGAAATTATAAGCGAAGAGACTTCCAAAATCTTCAAAGTGAATGACCACCATTTGAATCCCTACTATGAGAGTTTCTAATCGGAACTAGTCGAGAAAACACTTCTCGACAACCCGGTTGGTGAGTAGTGGCTTCGGTGGGAATATGTCATGCCGACGACTTTAAATAAATTTGGTTTTGATCATCTGGATACTATTGATACAATTCCGTTGATGTAGCTTCATTTTTTAGAGCTCTGTGAATACGTCGTGCCGACGACGCTAAATAAACTTGGTTTTGTTCATCCGGGATATTCCATCGATGCGATTGTTATTTTATTTTAATTTTAGTTAAGTATAATTTTTATTGCTTTGTTTCATTTTGAACCATATGAAAAAATTCTATTGTGATTTTGGAGCAATATTATGCTAGGTTTGCTTTGGTTGTGATTTTGAAGGGTTATGATGCTTTTGAGGAATTTTGGAGACCAAATGGGGGATTTTTGAAGCAATTTCGGAACTAGACCAGTTTCTCCTATGCTGGCCGCAGACCTGCCTTGCTACCGCAATGAAAAAAATTAAAGCCCAGCCAAGGAATCGAGTGTTTCCTCTGCGGGGCACAGACATGCCTTGCGACCCGCAGCTTAGGTATGGAATTAAAAATAAAAATAATTAATAATTTAAAAGGACTGCGGGCCGCATGTGGCCCACATCCACCTCCTTTAATTTGGCCTGTTGCAGCCAAGTCCCCATTTCCTCCCATTTTCTCCCCCCCCCCCCCCCTTTCTCCTTTCCTCTCTAATTTCCTCCACCACCAACACCCTTCCTCCACCACAACTCGCCGGAATCCGCCTCCTACCACCTCCTCGACCAAATCAACCTCTCTCTCAATTTTTCCTTTCACTCTTCCATATCCCTAACACTCAAATCATATCCATCCTCTACAAATTTGATTTAAAAACTCAAGAACCCTAGAAATTGAGGGTTCTTGAATTTTAGGTCAAATTCAACCTCTTTTGCACACATTTGGATTCATTGGTATTCCACTCACTCTTCCCATCACTCTCACGGTATCACTTCTCAAATTCTTAGTGAATTTGAAGAATTTTGTTAGTAGGTGTTCTTGAGATTTTGTCTAATGTTATAGTTTGGGATTGTGCAACACCGTGTGTGATATGATATTTAAGTTTTATGTATTTGTTGAGTGTTGGTGAGCTAGTAACATATTGGGGATGAGTATTGTGGTGATTGAGGTTTGTGACACTTTTTGTGACACTTTGTGACAATTTGTGACACTTTCTGAAATTCGTGGCATAGTGTACATTTGTTGACTTTTGGAGTGTGTTTTGGCTATTAGATACCTTGCGCAGGACAGGTCCAGTTGTGAGTACTTTCCTAATTCCTTTATTCTACACTTATGCTTTGATCTTTGAAGTGCATTGAGAACAGTGCTAGATTTTAAATGTGGGGTGGGGGAATTAGCTTAGTAAATTGCTAGCATATGCTTTTTATATTGCTCGTCTGTTCTATTGTAATTAATAACTTCTTAGGAGGTTTAAAAAATGAAAAATAATAATAATAAAAATAATTAATCTCGCTAAGTTGAATACATGCTCGCGGGCAACTTAGACAAAAATGAGGGATCCGGATAGATCGAAAATCCGAAAGGACGATCTATACAAAAAATGAGAGACCTAAATTGTGTGGAAAAAGGTGAGGCATGAAAAAAAAGAGAAGCTAGGATGAAAACCCGAAAGGTCTCCTAGGAAAAATGAGAGAAATGAAAAAAAATTGAAGGCTCATTTTGCCACTTTGGGAACTTTTGGGTAGATTTAACTTCTTTTTACCTTACTTTTGGATGATGATCACCTTACTTGGATGCAATATTTGTTTTGGGAATTTTGTTGGGTTGATTTTTTTTAGTCACAAATATGGGGATTGGTAGTCTCTCATGTTTTAGGTTAAAAGGATCCTCAAGGGAAAGGTTTCGAATATGTTACGGGGTAGAAAATATAGGAACCATCTTAGGCCTTGATCATTTTAACTTGAGGACTAGTAAAGGTCTAGGTATGGGGTGTTTGATGTGCTAAATTCATATCCTATTTTTAACACCTTTGAAATCTATTTTTGTAATAGATTAGGGACTTAATTGAAAAGAAATTGACATTTTATCAATCAAGGGGCTGGGATTAGTTCATATTTTTTATATCCTAATTCTTTAATATATGAAGTATTTTAGATCTTGTTAAAGTGATCGGATTTGGAAGAGATCAAGAGTTGAAAAAAATGAAGAAACTAGAAGATGGGAAGAAGAAGGCCAATTATATTGGTATAAGGTGAAAAAGGGCAGATTCTTCATTGCGGGCTGCAAGGAATTGTTGCGGCCTACATCCTAGTCAACAAGGAAGCATTGCGAGTTAAAGTAAGCGCAGCGGTGGTTGGGGTGAATAATTTTAGTCTCATTTTTAGTCTATTCTTTCATTCTATTATTTTCTCATCCGAATTTCTCTTCCAAAAATTCTATAAACACATTTATTTCTTCATCTTTTCTCTCATGTTTACCATGGATTCTTTTAGATTTTTTATGGGTTTAGATAATCTAGGCTAAATATACTTTTGAGAGAAATTGGTAAGCATTTCTAGCATGAATTTGTGAGATTTGATTTATCCTATTTTGTGCTTTTATAATAAAGTATATTTTGGGCTTTCTTGTGCAGTTAATGTATGATTTAGACTAGGATAATAAACTCGTTAAATATTGTGAATTGATTGTTTGCTTGGTTTTTGTTAAAACCCATAAGAATTTTTCATTTTGTCGACGTGATTATTGTTGGTTTATGTTAGGTTTTACCTAGGGGTGACAACTATTTTGATTTTGTTTTGATGAAATTGCTTAGATTTAAGATAAATTTGAATGATTTTGACTAATTATCAATGTGGGTCACTTATAACGATTAGCATGAAGGTTGATCCTCGTAGTCGTTACTAGTAGATATATTCGTGCTATCCCAATATTTCTCGCTTGTAGTATTTTGTATTAGTGTTGTTGGTTCTCTATGTGTATTGCTATTCTCGAGGAAGTCTATGACGCTGATCGTTTAGGGTGACCCGAGGGTAAGGGTTGTTGTGTGGCGCTGATCGCCCGCTCTAACTATAACCGAGGAGAGGCAAGAAATATCTTCACTCGAAAGGTATTTATAAGTTCTCCACAATGTGTGATTAATTAATAAATATAGGATAATTATTCAAAAATTGAAGGATTATTAGAAATGTAAACCAAATGCGCCAAAGACATGTTATAATCTTTATTCTGCGTTTCGTGCTAGTGTGGTCGTATTTGTATCGTTCTCTATAATTTTTTTCTAATTTGTTAGTTTAAGGTAATCGTGGTATTTTCCAAAACCAAAATACCCCACTTTTTTATCACACACGTAGAATGACTTCTTCGTGTGCTTTTTAACTACGTTTAACACTCGATAAAACCCCTTTTTCTCGTGGATGACCCCGACTTACTAATATGTACTTGTAGTTAGATGAAATTAGGGCCTATAAATACTATCTTTGAGAGGCAAGACAACGGCTTCCCAACGAGTGGCCCTCCTTGATCAATATAGTTCCTTGAACCAGCACTGCAAACTAACCTCTCCGAATACCGGTGGAAGAGAACCTGGAGTGTTCCCCAGGAGAAAACTTCGAGGACTAAGTTAGGATTATTATTATTTTTATGTTATAGATTTTTTTAAATCACTTACTTTATTCATCATCTTGTTTTTTTATCTGTGGATGTTAGATTGTGCGGTCATGGATTACATGTTTTCCCTCCGCTTTTCTAAATCGTGGTTTTATGGAAGGTGTTCGTGGTGATTGGTTCATCTGTTGTCCAGAGCGAGGTGCTCTGCATGCTTAAAAAATTATTTGTCCCTCCGAAGTTGCTATCATAAGGTAAAACATTTCTTGAGTAGGTATATACCATAAGCCCCCCACCTCCCGCCACAAATTAATGTTAGGCGAAGAGAGGAAAAAGTCTTTATTGTATTGACAAGAGAATGCATGAGTGAAGATCGGGGAGAGAATGCATAAAAACTTATCAATTGGGTAAGTAGTAGCGAAAGATAATTTAATGGGTAAAGAAATGCATTGAGAAGGACATGTTTTCCCATAATGTCGGGTGTTGTTTATAAGATGGAGGGACTTGCTTCTTATTACCAGCACCAAGTATCTTATTTGATGTATGGCCTGACCTTTATTGTTCTTGATTACATTGTGGATGTGTAAGAGTCTTATGGTGTTGCACTTGTTCTGCTACATCCTCAGAGAGTTTCCATACTTGTGGGTTTTAGTAAGGTGTGCTATATGGCACGGGAGAGGTTTTTACTTGAGTGGTTTATATATTTTATCACCTCCGTGGGGTGAATGTAGTTGATCTTGGAAAGATTTCTACCCTGTAGTGTTAACGGTTGATGTTGTGTGGGGATTTCCTAGTGATTGTGGTACTTAAGAGGATAGGTTTGTTTTTGTTAAATGTAGTGGTAGCAATACTATGCACTACCCCATCAACCCCCCATTGTAGCACTGCTTTTCAGAGGGAATAGCACCAGTTTTTAGGGGTATTTAAAACTGGTGCCAATGAAGATGGTGAAAAGATTTTACCCATATCAAACACCGCTGCTATTTTTTTGTCACGATTTTTTTAAAATTGGATAGAGATATGTATAATCTTAATCATAAAACTAATCACATATAGCATAACTGAAACGTTACCTAGAAATGGAGAGTAGATCATTGGGGGTGTGTTGTTATGGTACCACCAACTGAACTGTCGGTATATACTCGTTTAGAAAGAGTACAAAATGAATACTTTTGGATGGTAATATATTTTTATACTTGTCTTATCATTACACAAAAAGACAAGTTGGTAGATATGCATTACAACAAAAGTAAGAAAAATGAAAATGCCAAATCACTTACATCCATATTTATCCAGTTGGATGTCACTGTATCCTTTAATACTTATCCACTGTATAGAATAACAACAAGAATAATAATAATAAAAGTTGAATAAAACTAATTGGATGTCATTTTTTAAAAATATGTTTGATTCTATCTCTTTAAATTAAGACTATGTGATAGAAATAATAGATCAATATAATATACCAAAATAATTGCAAAATATAAATTATCATTTTTTTCTTTATCCCCCAATTTAAACTACATACTTTCTTTGTCCTTTTATGTTTGGCACACTATATTTGGATGTTATATTTTAGGCAAGTTGAAATGTGTGGAAAGAATTGAGTAATCAAGAGTGTGAAAGTTTAATGAATGAATAAAAAATACTTTAGTTTTTTCCGTAAAAGAAAGTATGTAATTTTTTTACATGAAGATGAATATTAAAAATGTGCAAGATTTAATAAAATAAATAGAGTGTCTAGCCTTTAATGATCCTTCAGTTTCTAAATGGACTCTATATACTCTTGTTTATCGAGTCCACACACTTTTATCCAATGCTACTCTGAAACACACATATAGAGAATGTAATTCAGTAGCGGATGCCATTGCAAAATATCATTCATCCTCCCCG
>JAULKM010089087.1:0-11310 GCA_032355605.1 Rubia tinctorum
AGTATAGTTGTGCAGCATGAGGGATGGTCAGCCAAGCGAGAATTACATCCTCTTCCACTTGGATGATATCTCTTGAGAGATGATAGTGGCACAACTGGAGTCAGCGTTTGGGTGGGATAAAATGGTGATCAGATCCACAGTGAACCCGCAGGCCCATGGGCAAGATATGATGGAGCACGCACAGTTCTGGTACACTATCACCAAGGTGGTGAGACACCCGATGGTCAAGAACAATATTATCATTCATCTAGCTCTCATGTTTATTCACCGATTCTTGGGGGCATATTTTTTTTGTCATGATGAACTGAAAAATGTGTCCAATGATGAGGTCGGCTTCTTGTGGAAACTAACAAGTATGGGGACATGCTATGGAAAATAGGATGAGTTATAGATGGCAAGAGCAGTTAGTATGGCTAAGAAGCCCAAGGGTGAGATTGCGCTTGGAGGGATGATCACTCTGATAGTGGAGCACCTAGGCCTTGTTGCTCATGATAGTTTCCCTAGGGTGGGTAAGGGTTCTTCATACCTTATTTCTCTAGCGAGAATGAAGAACAATCACTTCATTGACCACACTTCTGTGCCCGGTGTATACCACTGGCTCTACGGGAAGGCAGGTGTCACTTTTATGAGGCTTCTCCAATTTCAGCGAACCAGGTTGGAACCAAATATACATGTGAAGGATTTAGCCATCGAGGCTGATGTGCAGTGCCAGATATAGTTCTAGAGGAAACTTCTCAAGATTCTGCCACAGTTGGTACATGCATAGGAGGACGCATTTCCATACGCTCCATACTCACCACCGGGTTCACCAGACTCTCTACCCTCCTCTTACACAGAGCCTGAACATGGGGGTAACCACCACATGGAGTCCCACCAGCCACCTCCACACTTTTATTCCCGACTGCACAACATGATCTATGACCACAACCTGCACATGTTACGAAACCTGTTGGATATGGACGAAGAGATTGATCAGCTGGCTACCAGAGTCTGGGATATGCAGGCCAGCACTGGTGGTACCCCAGGTCTAGATCTCGGAGCGAGGCATAGGGAATGACATCATAGGAATGAGGCATGGATTGCCCAGTATCAGCAGCGGTACGCAGATGTTAGCCTTTTCTCACATCAGTGATTGTGAGCGTTTTTATTCTTTGTACCCCCTACATCGATATGTACTTTGATATGCATTGTGATTTTCCCTAGAATGGATACATTGAGGGCAATGTAGAACTCAAGTGTGGGGGAGGGAATTGCTGTTTTCTTTTGGGATGATCTAGACATTCTGGATAGTTTGATTGTTTTTGGGATACTCTCTTTTGTTCATTCAAATGATTTAGCAGCTTTGAAATGCAGAAAGCTATTTAGCTATTTTTGATTGAAAATTTTGAAAAAAGAAAGAAAGAATAAAAAGAAAAAGAAAACCCGCTAAGTTGAAAACTCGAGAGGGAAATTTAGGCAACATTGGGGGCACGGATAGGCCAAAAACCTGAAAGGGTGGCCTAGGTAAAAATTAGAGGCTAGATGTGGGTGAGATGTGAGCCAAAAGAAACATAATGTGTGGCTAGGATGAAAACCTAAAAGGGCTCCTGGGCAAAATGAGAGAAAGATAGAAAAAAGAAAAATATTTAGTTAAATATCTACTCATTTGCGGGCATTGGAGTCATAAGGTTGCAATTTAAGTTTGGATGATCGGGTAGTCTAACATCATGAACCTACTTGGGATTGTGAAATTCAGCAGGTAAAACCAAGTAAGGTATGAAATTCTTAATTCTTGGCATACTTTGTTTTAGGGTACATATATAATGGTATGAAGTGAAGCTTGTATTTGAACATTTGATATAGTTTTTGCTTCACTTGATACCATTGGATTTTGGGGAATATCAATTCGGGATTAGAAAATACTTCTATGGGAATTAGGGAATTGATTGATAGTATATTTGGGTAGATTTAAGAATAAGGGTTGTGTGTGATCGAAACTTTTAGGGAATTATGATATTATGAGTTTTTTGAGATTTTTATTTGGGGGATTATTATAATTAGGATGAGGACATTTTAACTTCTCTGTATTCTTGAATCTTTTCCTACTCGAGGACGAGTAAGGTTTAAGTGTGGGGAGGTTTGATATGTCCATATTATACGATTATTTTGGGAATTTTTGTACTCATTTTGGTATGCTTTTGTGTGTCGGAGACTCCATTTTACCTTGAAATTATATTACTAGAGTTAAGAGATACTTTATTGCTCTTGTCACTTTAATAGGGATTTCGTGAGACAAGGTAAAGCTTTGAATATTTGAAGACCATGAAGACTACATTTTGAAGACAATGAAGACCTTGAATACTTGAAGAAGAGAGGAGGAGCAATTACACTTGGACCAAAAAAGAAGATAACATTTGAGGGCAGAGTACTCTGTCCGTCACGAGTCGCGATGAATGTGTCGCGAGTTGCGATGGTATTCTATCCGGTGCGAGTCGCGACGGTCCTCTGCCCAGATAAGCTTTTTGGACTTTTTGTAGTATAAATAATCTCTAATTTTCTCCTTCGGAGATACTCTTATTCTCTTGATTCCACAACTCTTAAACCTTAGTTTTGTTTTATCTTTTCCATCTCTATTTTATCTTGAATTCATGTTTGATTTGCTGTTGTTTTTTAGTTTGGACTCTAGTGCTAAACTTAACCTTGGGAGCAATTGATTAAGGCTTCCAAGCGCATGTCTTGAGATCTATATGTAAGCTATTTAATGATTTACTATTGTGTATTTATTGTGCTTTAATTTGATTGTTGAATACATTAATGGTATTGGAAGTTTGAGTATATTAATTTCTTATATGATTATGTGTTAGGGTTTGGAGAAAGTAGCTAATTCTCCTTTATTTTGATATGAAATCCAAAGGCATGAATTAGAGCTTCTAATAAGGTTAATGATTTGATGAATGCTTATTATATGTGATAATGTCGAATTCTTTGTCATGTTTGTTTTGTGTAGCAAATAAGAGAGGTTTATGAATGTTAAACATTCTTGACTAATCTTGTATAAATGCATGAATTGGTTTGATGCTTAAAAATATTGTAGTGTTTATAAGTGTTACCAAACTTGTTGATTCTTTGTACTTAATGCCATTAATTTGATACGTTTAGGCGTTGAACGACTAAAGGAGTCATTAGTGAGGTTTAGCAAGAGATGCCGAATTCACTCTTGTAAACTATAGAAGATTTATCTTCACAACAAGTAGTGAAATTGTTGAATAGGTTATATGTTCAATGATAAATAAGATTCTTGGAAGTATAAATCAATTGCACCCAAGATCCCGTAATTCATGTTTAACTTTGTCTTAGTAGTTGTTGCTTATTTAGTAGATTTACATGGTTTGCTCGTTTAACTTGTTTTAAATTGATAACTTAGAAAAACCAACCCAAACCCCCCCTCTTTATAAGCTTTTATATGTATGTATATTTTTATATCTAGTGCAGTATTTACCATTATATGAGAAAACGTTTAGAAAATTCCCTTTTCTCCGTGGACGACCCCGACTTGCCATTATCTACTTAATTGTAGTTAAGAGCACTTTAGGGATAAAAATAGTACATTTGAGAGGTACAGAGACGACCTCCCAAATCTAATAATCAACTACACACAACCGTGATTAGGTCGTCAATCCTACCACATGTTAGGATTGATCAGGGTTAATAAAACAAGCACTGAGTTTTTTTAAAAACTAAAATTACTAACATGAAATTCGATCACGAGAATAAGCTTTATAAACTAGTACTTGGGAAATATTTGGGTAACAAGATTAAGGTCATTCTAATCCTTGATTTCATAACATACAATAACTATGAACCTATTCTAGTGTTTGTGACATGTGGTGTGGTCTTTGGTTGATGTGTCAATTTTATGCGGTTATTTTCGGACCTTTTGGATTTATACCCTTTTGTGCTTTAGATGTTGCATTTTTCCTTGAAATTCTCTAAGGGAAGTTAAAAGTGACTTTTGCGCTCTTGTTACTTTTCTAGGGGATTTTGTGTGACAAGTCAATTGTTTGAAGACTTTGAATACTAGGTTTGAAGATTTGAAGACTTGCATTTGAGCTTTGAAGACTTGAAGAATTAAAGAAAAGTGAAGTGAAGAGGAGGACTTGAGACAAGAAGAAGAAAGAAATCAAGATGCGGGATTTGGCATTCTGCGCAACTTGGGAGCAAAAACCCTATGTTTGCTTCTTCTTTTCTTAGTTTTTGTAGGTTAATTACACATTTTCATTATCTATGTTACTTTTCTTCTTGGGAGAAATTGATTGAGACTTCCCTGTCCATGTCTTGAGAATCATTTCTATCTATTTAATGCTTTCTCTATTGTGTATTTATGGAGATTTGATGTTGGTTGTTAATGTCATTTGTTTGATTGGAAGTTTGAGAGTATCCAATGCTTGTATGAATGCTTGTTAGGAATGGGTTAAAGTAGCAAAATTTCTCCTCTTTAAAGATGGAATCCAAGAGCATGAGTTAGAGCTTCTAATTAGGTTTATGATTTGATAATTTCTAGATGAATGTGATGATGTCGAAATATTTGTCATGTTTGTTTAAGGTAGAAAATAGGAGAGGTCTGTGAGCGTTGAAATTTGTTTACTAATATTAGTAAATGCATAAATTAGTTCAATTATTAGATACAATGTAATCTTTATAAGTGTTACCAAGCTTGTTGATTCTTCGTACTTAATGCCTTCAAACGGGATATCTTTAGCCATTTATCGACTAAAGGGGTCATTAGTGAGGTTTAGCTAGAGGTGTCGAATTCAATCTTGTAAACTACTATCAAACAAGGATAGAATATTTGTCTTCACAACAAGTAAAAGTATTGAACAGGTCATGGATCAAAGGATTGATAAGAGGCTCGGAAGTGGAAATCAATTGCCCCCAAGGCTTTGTCTTTGGTAATTTTTATCCCCTTTTCTTAGCTTGTTGCATGATTATCATGGTTACTTTCCTTTTCTAGTTATCTTGTCTTTACTTTTATAACTTAGAAAAACCAACCAAAACGCTCTCCCCTTTACATTCTTATATATATGTAGAGCCATTTCTAGTTTAGAACCACCTTATATGTTTAATGCCTTGGGAAATCCCCCATCTTCGTGGATGACCCAAATTTTCCACTATCAAATTAGTTGTAGTTAGGAAGCATTTAGGGCTTATAAATTGTATTTTCGAGAGGTACGATGACAAACTCCCAAATTTTGGCACTGCTGCCGGGGATTTTCTTAAGTGTTTGGCCATATTTTGTTGAATATTTTCTAGGCCTTTCTATTTTACTTTTCTCGTTGGTTGTTTTTGTTAGAAGCAGGTATTGATTAAGTTCTTGGTGAATTTTTATAGATGATCCTTGCAATATGATTTTGAACTTTAAAAAAAAATCCTTGAGGGAACTCATGATGAGAAGACAGGCTCAACGAGCAAGGTTGTGTAGTATTTGTCATTCCGACCATCCTATCTAATCTTGCTATCGGTTGAGGGATAGGCACTATCAGGAGGAAAAACCGTTGGTTTTCAAAACCAAGGGTATTATGAAGAGTGCTATCAAGAAGATGGAGTTGATGGTTTTCAAGGCAAGAAGCTCAAGAATAGTACTATCCGCACCACGAATCATACAATCTAGAGTGGAATGGCAATCCGGATTTGTGGTATAAGGATAAGCCGAAAAACCAACCCTAGGAGCAATATAGTTCTCTCTCCACCTTACACCATACCCCAAAACCAAGCTGAAGAAGAAGGTTTAAATTTAACATACGCAGATATCATGGATGCAATAGAAAACTTTACCAACTTGGCCAAGACTAATGAGGAAGCGGAAACTTGAATCTCGTCTAGACTCAAGGCTTTGGAGGGGTATCTGAGCAACAAGATGGAAGGGGTGATCTGACTTTAAGCTCGTTATTTTGAAGATATACCATCCCAGGTTGAACTCGAAGATATGGAAGGGATCACCTTGATGAATGAGTTCGAGTTAGAAGGGAACAAGAAGTCGATTGCTGAAAACAAAAAAGTTTAGGAAGAGGTGATTGTGCTACATACATTGCCATCATCACCCATACTACCACCTAGTGAACAACCTCCACCATTTTCGGAATTTTCGAAGGAGATAAGAGAGGAGCCAAAAGACTATACCAAGCCTCCTAACCATCTCACTCCTTTAAAAGTAACTCCACCTCCACAAAACTTTACTCTTGAAAGTTTTGTGCCCCCACCTCGTAACTTTTGGATACTCTTGGTGAAGGGGTTCAAGCCTTCACCATATGGATATCATTAGGGTCGTACCGATGACCTTAAACATACGGAGCTAAGTCAGGCCGACGACATAAATAAATTCAAAATTTCTTTTTCTTTTATTTTTGTCGTTATTTTTCATTATTTTTTCTTGTTTTTTTCACGGTGTGTTTCCATAATTTTGTAGCAAAGATGAAGTGCATTGCATTAGAGAATATGAAGGAATGAAAGCCATTAGAAAGGGAAGAAATCTTGGAAAGTTGGTAAGAAAATTTCTTCTAAGGACTAGGAAACCCTGCCTGTCGCGAGTCGCGATGAACAGGGAAATTTGCAACTCCCAGTCCAAGTGTATCATGAGTCGCGACCGAAATTAGAAAAAATTTCTGAAAATATAAACTCTCAGTTCCAATATTTCGCGAGTCGCGAAGGTACTGTCATGAGTTGCGACAGACCCTCGCGAGTCGCGATGGCCTTGTCGTGAGTCGCATCTGAAAGATGACTTTCCAACTTCTTTGACCTAGCCATTGTGAGGTGCGACACTTTTGTCGCGGGTCACGACACTGAGCTAGAATGACTACAATCTTTTCTTCTTCTCCACCAAATACTCTCAATCTTACATGTATGGACATATGAATATTCTTGCATCGTTATAGGTAGTTAAATTAGTTGATTGTAGTGTGCCAACTATATCATTGTGACCATGATTGCTAAATTCTAGAATGGTTCTTAGATGTTTGTCTATATATGTTAGATATTTTTATTGGATAATTTCTTAGTGGTGATTCCATGATGAATTGGTTGTTCTTTGACAATACAATGGTTATTAACTATTGATGCTAAACCTATTATTTCAAAGTCCTATGTACTTGTGAGTTTGATGTTGTTCTCTGTGATGTTAGTTCTAAATTAGATGGCACGAAAGAGACAACATGTTGCTTGTGAGGTGAGTTTCTCTGCGGCACCTCTACCTCCCCCTCCGTCTCTGGAACCAACTTCGTAAATCATTCCACAAAAAGGGATGGGATTGCGCCATATCACCGGCGACTGTGAGGAGAAACGAGAGTCACTTAACCCTTCACTTTGAGTTTTATCCCTTTTTGCCTTCTATGTTTACATTGAGGGAAATGTAATGTTTTAAGTTTAGGGACAAGTTTGATGACTTACATGCATGTATGCTTCGATCTTTAATGCTTTTTGCTACTTTTGATTGGAAAAACATGAAATTGAAAAAAATTGAAAGAAAAAGAAAATAAATAAATTTAAAAAGAAAACCCGCAAAGTTGAAAATCCGAGAGGGCAACTTAGGCAACATTGGGGGCCTGGATAGTTCAAAAATCCAAAAGAACGACCTAGGTAAAAATGAGAGGCTAAATGTGGGTGAGATGTGAGCCTAAGAAATATGATGTATGGCTAGGGTGAAAAACGGTAGGGGCTCCTATGCAAAATGAGAGAAAGAGAGAAAAAGATTTTCTTTTACAAATCTAATCAATTTCCAGTGTTGGAGTCATAAGGTTGCGGTTGAAACCTGGATTAATTGGGTATCATAGGACTTCTTGGGATTGGGTAACAGCGGGAAAACGAAGTATGGTTAGAAATTCTTGATTCTTTGTATACTTCGTTTTGGTTGATATATTGGTAATTAGTGAAGTATGTACTTGAACCTTTCATATGGTTTTGACTTCATTTTATGCAATTGGATTTTGGGATTATCAATTCGGGACTTAGAAATATTTTCATGAAAATTAGTGAATTGATATGTGGCAGGTTTGGTTAGATTTAGGAATTGGGGTTGTGTGTGAAAATTCTCATATGAGCTTTGATTTTTGGATTTATAATATTGAATGTTTTTCCGAGGCTTTGATTGGGGGAATATAAGTATTATGATGGGAACATATGAAATTCTTTGTGTTCTTGAATCGTTTCTTACTCGAGGACGATTAAGGTTCAAGTGTGGGGAGATTTGATGTGTTTACTTTAGACGGATATTTTAGGACTTTTTGGTTTCACTTTTGTAAAATTCTATGCTATAGACGTTGTATTTTGCCTTGAAATTCTCTAAGGGGAGTTAAGAGCGACTTTTGCGCTCTTGTTACTTTTCTAGAGGATTTTGTGTGAGAAGGCAATTGTTTGAAGACTTTGAAGACCGGCTTTGAAGATTTTAAGAATTTCATTTGAGCTTTGAAGACTTGAGGAAGTGAAGAATAATGAAGTGAATCGGAGGACTTGAGATAAGAAAGAGAAAGAAATCAAGATGCTGGATTTTGCATCTGTCGCGAGTCGTGACGGATGAGTGGCCGGAGTTCTTTTCTACTTTTTGTACTATACATACAAAATCTTATCTCTCTCTTCATGACCAATTCTTCTCCTGCACGACTTGAGAGCAAAAAACCTAGGTTTTCTTCTTCTTTTCTTAGTTTTTGTAGGTTAATTATGTATTTCCATTTTCTTGGTTAGTTTTTTCTTGGGAGCAATTGATTGAGACTTCCTTGTCCATGTCTTGAGAATTATTTCTATCTGTTTAATGCTTTCTCTATTGTGTATTTATGGATCTTTGATGTTTTTTGTTGATGTCAGTTTTTTATTGGAAGTTTGAGAATAGGCAATGCTTGTATGATTGCTCGTTAGGAGTGGGTAAAAGTAGCTAATTTCCCGTCTTTTGACATGAAATCCAAGAGCATGAGTTAGAGCTTATAATTAGGTTTATGATTTGATAATTTCTAGATGAATGTGTTGATGTTGAACTCTTTGTTGTGTTTGTTTAAGTAAGAGAATATGAGAGGTCTTTTAGCGTTGAACGTTCTTGACTAATCTTAGTAAATGCATAAATTGGTTCAATGCTTAGAAACATTGTAGTGTTTATAAGTGTTACCAAGCTTGTTGATTCTTTGTACTTAATGGCATTAATGGGATATCTTTGGTCGTTTCTTGACTAAAGGGGTCGTTAGTAAGGTTTAGCTGGAGATGTCGAATTCACTATTGTAAACTACTATCAAAGAAGGATAGGAGATTTGTCTTCACAACAAGTAGTTAAGTATTAAATAGGTCGTGGATTCAAGGATAAATAAGAGGCTTGAAAGTGGAAATCAATTGCTCCCCAAGGCTTTGTCTTTTATAGTTTTTATCCCTTTTTCTTAGCTTGTTGCATGATTAGCATACTTACTTTACTTTTCTAGTTATCTTTTCTTTACTTTTATAACTTAGAAAAACCAACCAAAAACCCCTCTCTTTACATGCTTTTATATATCTATGTACAACCATATCTAGTCTAGTACCGCCATATATGTTTAAACCTTTAAGAAAATCCCCCTTCTTCGTGAACGACCCTAATTTGCCACTATCTACTTAGTTGTAGTTAGGAAGCATTTAGGGCTTATACATTTTATTTTTGAGAGGAATGACGATGACCTCCCAATGGTCATTACTTCCCCAAACCTGTCACGTGGGGTGCGCATATAATCTTCCATCGGAACCGCCTTCATAATGAGAGGAGTGCAATGACAGTCCTGCCTGTTGTGTAGATATGAGCCTCTCCCGTACGATTACGTCCCGAGCACTACACCACGAATGCTTCTCCCTAGGTCTAAAAAGATAAAGGGGGTCAAACACCTTATCGATGGCTTTAGGGCTGAAAAACTAACCCTAGTTTACTACTTTAGCTATCTCTACCCACAACCTTTTGGAACAACTCGCCGGCTTACTAGTGTATGGTCGATTGTAAAGTTAACTCGGAAACCTACATGCACACACCCACGTGGATCCTTCCCCAGGGGGTATCAATAGTGCATCAACATGAAATTAGTCTATGGTGTGTGGTAACTAAGTTTGGAAATTATGCAATTCACAATAATAAGAAGAACAAGCCAACATAATGATCACAAAACACATAGAAATAGGTAGATCTAAAAAATATCACAAAATAGACATTAGTACATGAATACACATATGATCCGCAAGTTAATTAGCTAATCTCTAAGCATTGAACCCAAGTATTTCATTGGATTCAACACTTTTGGGAAAAAGAAAAACAAAGAGAAGAAAGAAAAAAACCTAGAGAGAAAGAAGAGTATTTTCTCTCTGTAACCTACTCTCGAAGATGAAAAGTGGGCATAAACTTAAACCCTAGTAGAATAAGGTCCATATATATAGTAGTAGGGAATTGAGCCTTGAAAAGGCCTAAAAATGGCCAAAAAACCCTTGCAGCCGCAATTTGCACGGCTAGTTGCAAACAACACGGTTCGTGTAAGGTCGTGTAAAACGGCCTGTGCGTCACGGTACGGTTCGAGCAGCTTCGTGCTAGACTTCCCGCACACACCAACATGGGTAGTGCAACCTCAAGCATGGATGGGCGCACAGACTGACACGGTGTGTGCAGCCTCGTGCAAGGCAGCCCGGACAAACCGACACAGACCGTGGGCTAGTGCTTGCTCCGAAACTTCAATGTGTCGTTTGGAGCGGCCAGTGGGATGGAAGGAATTTTTGGTTTGAAAATCAGCGCGACAAGTGCTATTTCTCACACCACGTGGGCTGGTCTTGACTTTTGGAACTTGGAACACCATGGGCCGTGTAAAACGAAGCAGCCCCTGCCTATACTTAGCCGTTTGGTAGTGTTTATGGACCCCTGGTATAACAGCCCGCATAGACGTGCACTGTCCATGTAAGGTCATTTACGGTGCCTGTGTAAACTTGCATGGGTCGTGCAAGCCACTTTACATGGACCAGCACAGATGGTTTTTGGCTCGTGCATGGACCGTGCCGGCCGGTTAGCTGGACTTGTTTATTCCTCTACGGATGAACATCTTATTCGATTTGAGATTTCTTGTAGTTGATTTTATAGTGGTCGAGAAGAAAAATCCAATGGTACCACCCATATAGGCTAATTATTTTTGAATTGTTTCCAGAAGCCCGTGCAACTCTTGGACTACAATTCCTCCGCTTCTTTCTTGGCCTTCTTGAACTTCAAATCCGCTTTTCCCGGGCTTAATTTAATCTACTACCACGCTTTAGAGGCTGCAAACTTCAATCTATTACCATCATTGAGAATGACCTTTGATATCT
>JAULKM010089115.1:0-11309 GCA_032355605.1 Rubia tinctorum
TTGACATCAGAGTCCAGCAGAGGTGCAGTTTTTTCAGTAGCATTAAGCGCATTACCCTTTTTGAGTACTGGTTTCCTTGGCTCTTCCAGGCAACAAGGAAGATATCATCTCTGAGGTAAGTAGCCAGAGATTCTTTCAAATCGTGAAGAAACGTTCCATGTGCTCTTTTGCTGGCTCTTCTTATTTATTTACCGGTATGATGGTCGATTCCTTTGGATAATCACAAAATACATGCACACCATGCCTTGCTAATGTACAACTATGTTCTGAATCAGCTACAGCTACGGCACAGCAACAGCAACCAGATTGTGGCAGTTTAATTAATATGCCAGTTGTTGAGTTCTTAATCAATCGAAGCACTACCTTTTGGGCTTTACATTTTGATCACTTTAAATTTAAACACTTCATGAAGCTGATTAGCTTGTTTAACGAGACTAAAATTATCACACGGTATTTTGATTATGATGTATCTATTACTCAAGAATGGAGAATTGCAAAAGCTCTTGGTGAAGGCCAGACATGAAATATTGTTGGATTTGCCTTCACAAGCTTTAACTCCATCCATATCATACATATGTTTTTAAACCTTGTCATTTTCTGGTTTAGAATGAATGTGAATCTTTTGTTTAAATTGGATAATGCTCTTCAAATTCACCTTATTATGCAGCATGTCTTGTATCATCAGATTAGAATAGTAATCTATTTTAAAAAGAGTTGCACTCACATCACATGTGATCACATCTTGGGTTCACTATCATTAGTAACATAGCCAAATTTGGCATTGTTAGTTTCATGAAAGTATTGACTGGGCTAGAAGTTGGGCCAACCACCTAGCAGCTACTCATGTCTAAATAATAAATGGATGGGAGTTGGTAATAGTTACTGCCTTGGGCTCACAATATTCTTTCCATTTTTAAGTCCTGGTTGTCAAGACATGCATTGAAGATCACTGGAAAAAAAAGGAAGAATATAGTGGACCAGAGAGAGTACCAGAGAAGACAAAGAGGGTGGCAACTGGCAACTGGAAGGTTGTTCCGGTGGTGAAGCTTCATAGTATTTCTTTAGTGTGAGGCTAAAACTAAAAGGCTAACCTGAATATGACACGACACAAGGGATAGTCCTACTCCCGCGTGTCTCCAAAGGGAGGTCACACCCCACTCCTTTCCACTTTTTTCCGGTTCAGTTGTAGGAATTTCGAATTTATTTTTCAAAATATCATGAACCTAATGTGTACTCCCTCCGATCCTTTAATAATGATATCAAATAGAATCGTACATATGTATTTTTTTAATTTTAATTTTTTTTGCTGTTGAGAAAAATCAATCATTCCAAGGTGTTGGGAAAAGCCCCCATCGACGATTACAATAAGTGGAATTGACATCCAATCTAACTAGCATCTGCAATAACTAATCTATTGCAATGATATTCAAATTACATGTCAACTAACTGATCGTCTGTACTATTACAGTTTAGAGATCCAATAAAAAAAATGTAACATCGCCCTTAGGGATATTAATTCGCTTCCACAAAAATCATGACCATTTGGCAAAGAGGAGCGCATCAACATCAAATTCACTACACCAAACAGGGATCTACAACAGCTGTAACACCACTTGATCTTGATCTAAAACATGATCTATATTGTGCAAACTATAAACACCTTGAAAAACACAGATCGATAATGAGACACCTAATAGAGAAACACAAACGAAATCACGAAAACACAATATGTAAAACCAGATCGGACAAAATACATCGACATGAACAATTAGATTAAATGTTCATCATGGATACATCAATCTAATCTATCAAGTCGAAGAACAATACTAATGTATGGGAAAAAATCCATACTTATTCAATAACATAATCATTAAAAGTATATCAATTGAAAAAATTACTGTTTTCTCATCTCCCCATCATGGGGAGATGGGGAAAAGAAGATGGAGAAAAACACTTTCAGAGGAAGAAGAGAGTTGGCGGCATCGTAGAGTTTTTTGAGCTGAGTTTTAATTTTAACCTTTTGGCTTCACTTTTTTGCAAAAGGACACTTGGCTTCATTAGAGAAGCAAGTTGTTAGATTAAATGAGTAATAAACCATAGAGATATATACTCATATAACCCTACCTACTTGAGCAAATACCAATATAACCCTTAAATAATTTTTAATGTAAAAATAACCACAACTAGTTGACATAAGTGCTAATATAACCCGAATACACTATTTTTGGCGTTGACCGGTGTTGACCGCATGTAAAATGACTAAAATGCCCTTTAACCTAAAACCTATAAGTGTTAGGATATTTTTGCCCTTAGACCACCAGCTCCACCACCACCACCACTTCCATCGCCAGACTACCACCACCACCACCTCCAGCTAGTCACCACCACCACTTCCCGCCTGGCCACCACCACCACTTCCACCAGCAAGGCACCACCACCACCAGTCAGCCACCAACACTCCATCTCCAGGGAACCACCACCACTAGTCAGCTACCACCATTGTTCGCCTCCACCTGACCGCAACCACCACCACCATCAAGTCACCGCTAGGCTAAAATTCCCATTAACCTAAAACCTATAAGCGTTATGACATTTTTGCCTCAGACCATCAGCTCCACCGCCGCCACTTCCACAGCCAGGACACCACCACCACCTCCAGCTAGTTACCACCACCACTTCCCGTCTGGCCACCACTACCACTTCCACCGGCAAGGCACCACCACTAGGCCGCTGTCAAGCCACTATCGGCCCACCGTTGCCAGGCCGCCATCACCACTCACGACCAGCCCCGCCACAGCCACCACCCAGCCAGCCAACCTTTCCACTGCCACCACTCAGCCAGCCCCGCCACAACCACCCCCACCTCCAATTAGCCAACTTTGCCCCCTCCACAGCCACTACCCCCAACCAGCCAGCTTCGCCGCCACCACCACCACCCCCTTCATCGATCCCTTCCCGATCTGAACCCTAACGCCAACCTAGCTAACACTAATGTCCTGTAGGCAAAATTATTGGCAACATCACAGAAGCAATTTACGCACATTACAAAAAGCAAGGTCTGGACATAGGAGCTGCAAATTCAGCTCACACACATTCAAATAGACAGCATATTGATAATCTTACATATATTTCCATGGCTCGAACTTGAAAATTGCCCGAGAACTAGAGCTAGGCTTATGAACGGAGCATCGGAGCGATGAGGGAGGAGAAGAATGCGACATCATCAAAGGGGAACGATGCATCAGAGGTGTAGGAGATAGCGGAGAAGATGGCGGAGAAGATGACAGATTGAACGAGTAAGAAAGGGGAGACCGCTGGTAAGCGGTGAGTAAACAGCGTCGGGCTCGATTGAATGGGGAGAAAATGGCAGAGAAGATGGCGGATTGAACGAAGAAGAAAGGGGAGACCGCTCGTGAACGACAAGTAAATGACATTGGCATCAGCTCGATTGAACGGGGAAATGGCAGAGAGAGAAATGGCAGAAAAGAAAGGAGAACGAAGTGAGAAATGGAAATGTTGAAGAAAGGTGGTTAAAGACGGAAAATTCATTTCACAATTTTTTTAAAAACAATTAAAAAAATCAGAGGGGTGAAATAGTAATTTCAAATAATTCCGGCTAAAATTGGTCGGAATGGGTAGTTTTGCACTTATGTCAACAATGTAGGGTTATATTGGAACTTTCAAATATTGAAAGACTATATTGACACTTACATGAAATATGTAGGGTTATAAAGACACTTTTTTTTCTTCTAAATCATAAAGGAAAGGGGTAAAGTAAGAAATCTACATCATTGTCTCCCCCTAAATATGGAAATTGTGTAAGGATATTAAAAATATACCATCCTAATAAAAAAAATGTCAATCTTAGTGGATCAGGGAGAGTAAATTCAAAATAAATAACGCTAGTAGCCCATCATGTGAAAAGTGCTATTTACATATGCTCGTGTTAAATAAATTATTACATTCTCTTATCTTCTCTCTAAAAATATATTCTCCCTCCGTCCCAACTCAAACTGCATATCAATCATTATCACGTTGTTCAAGAAATATGTTTGACTGTTAATATGTTTACCTACGTATAATAACAACAAATATAAAATTGTTATTTAGAAACTAATTGTTACGACGTATTCAACAATATTACATACGATAATATTGTTGCTCATATATTTATTCAAATATAGGGTCAAATTTTAATAGAAAACAATGTCAAAAAAAATAAGTGAAGGAGGGAGTTAGTAAATTTCAATCTCATTTAAATCTATGATGGAGATCAGTATAGAGAATTTATTAGAAAAAAAATATCTAGATTTTCCAATTTTTTATATAAAAATTCTACTATAGAGAATTAGAGACAGTATTGAATTTCCTCTAAAAGTTAAAACCATTGAAATCTCTGAAAAATAATGCTCACTATTTATCTGTAAACAAAATTTGAAACGTATTGTTAGATATTTCAAGAATTGAAAGATAATATTGATTTACATGCTCTCATGAATGCTCTCTCTCTAGCCACAACGTGCAAAAAACCGTACTACGTGTTTCATCCTAGCTCGATTTTCTTCTTGATCGGTTCTTGTTGCCATTGGCATATCTGGAAATAAAAGAGGAAGAAAGAAAACAATCAAAACAACAAGAGACTTGAAGAAGGAGATCGGTAAAGAAATTGTAGATCAATCTGGATGTGAGATGCAGGAAATGGGTGAAGTTGGAAGCAGGGTGCAAACTGGGAGTACTGCTGAAGATCAGACACTGATTCAGATTGAAAATCGTGATGGGCAGAATCAAACAGTGAGGAAGAAGCTTTCGTGTAGTGAAAAGGTGGAACAAGAGGCTCAAAAAATAGATTTCATTTTTTTGACTCTCAGAAGGAGATAAGGTAATACAAGAAAATCAATGTTGACGGTATGGAGCTTGGAGAGATTTCAGAGGATGGTGTTGAAGAAGGTGTTAAGCTATGGGAAAACTGCATTGTTCGCAAAAATCTGGGATGTAACCCTCCATACAAGGTACTGGAAGGTTTTTTCATAGAGTTTGGGGTAAAAAAGTTGTTAAAATATGTCAATTACAGAAGGTTTTTTTATGGTTAAGCTAATTTCTAAATCTGTCTGTAATGAAATTGTGGAGAAATGATGATAATTTTTTATGGCAAGCCAGTAATAATAAGACACTGGGCTAATGACTAAGACGAAGTTCACCTTTCCTAGAGATTTGGAAGTCCGAAAGGAATCCCACGCATTAAGGCCCAATGTGACTAGAACGGCTTAAGTCAATAGAAGAAGTCAAGAGCATGTCGTATCTTGAATGGTTTAAGCCAACAAAAGTTTTCAAATGCATACAAAACAAACGACATAAATTTAGTGACGTATGTATTTCAAAGTGAAAGGATCAAAAGTATAAGATAGGAGGTAAGTACATCAAAAAGACATGGTCTTTTGACAAAGAAAAACCAAAGAATAATTTGAGCGTCTGATCTTCTTTCATGGATCACTCGGGAGATTTTTCTTGTAGGTTATCAATCCATCAAATAGAGATTTGAAGCTAAAGTGGTCCCACGAAACAACATCATGAATTGGCACACTCAGTAAGACCCGTTTGCAAGTACTTTGTTTTTTCCTTTATTGGTTGGTAACTCACGCAAACCATTGCTGACCAGTAGAATGATGGTTCCAGTAAGATGATCTTCAAGGTTAAACTCTAGAATGAATGAACATGAAGTCATGCATTATACGAAAACTGCTCCCTCTAGAGAGCCAAGAGAAGAGGAACCAACATCGCAAGACGTCAGACGATCAGGACATATGGGAACTATCAGGACTGTAGATGAGCATGTAAATCCAAATCTGGGGCCCCACCTTACTTATCCAAACTCATATCCCCTTAAGGCTGATAAAAGGAAAACGTTTGTTTCCCAATGCGAAAAGACTTCTCAACATAGGATTCAAGATAATCATTATAAAGAAAAAACCAGAGTTACCACTTCATATCATCCCCCGCCTCATAAGAATTATGGTGAAGTAGCTTTTATGGTTTCTCGAAGGGTAGATTTTGAATTTTTTTTGAAGGAATCGCCAAGAGCAGCACTTCCTCACATCGGAAGTCGAACTCATATGCGGTCAACACATACCGCAAGTGATAATTGAAGTAATGAATAACTCTCTCTGTTGCACATGTTTGACCCATAGCACTTGGGAGGACAAGTGCCTCTCGTCTAGTTGCCAGGGAAATTTTCTCCTCGGGGATAGTTTTTCTGGGATTTCTCGTATCGGGGGCCTCCACTTAACCAATCTACAATAATCCCATGTATCCTCAATGATTCAACCTCGACATGCATCCTCCCTAATGCCCGATTCCAGTGTCACATAAGGTTTTTAGAAACATATTCAACTCGATGGTTATACATCATCCGCAGGCTACTATCAGCATGTCTGGCGCCCAGAAGAGGTGGTGGGTGGAACATAAACAATAACAGTTGGGGTATTAAATTAAGCTCTAATGATGGCTTATCCAGGATGAATGCATTAAGGGACGTTGTCAATGCAATTACCACCATATATTGGGCCATTCACTAGGGAACCATATGGCGAGAGGCTCCAAACTCCATTATACTTCAGAACGGTAGACCTAAGTGCAAAATAGTATAACACTACTCCATTAGATCAAGAGTTAGAGTGGTTGATTGGTAGGGATCATTAAACATCATTTTCCCCATTCGTGCCTTATATAATGGCTTATTCTTGGCCGCAATACTTCAGGCCACTAGATGGTTTACCTTCCTATAGCGAGGAAATGGATACATGAGAAATTATCACAACATTTAGAAATTTGATGTCTATCCAAAACAGTCCGATTGAGCTTATATGCAAAATGGTGGGGTCATACCTCATGGGACAGAATCTAGCTTGTATGAATCACTTACAACATGATCCATACGCCAGATTCTACCAAAAGAAGAGGTTCACCAAATCGTTCTCAAGCCACTCAACCACCAGCAGTAGAAAAATAAATCCACTGCCAAATTCTACCAACGATTTACTGATAAAAGTTTGAATGTGGTAAACATGACTAACACAACTGTTATAATGGGCTTCATGGAAAGTTATATGATAAGCTTGTAGAAGAAACATCTTAAATCGTGCATCAGTTACAAGAGCTTGTTTAAAAACATGCAAGGGTCAAAGAGGAAGTCAAAATAAATAAGGAAAACGACAATGTAGAACATCATGATCAAGTTGAAGATAGAAAAGGTAAAAATTCCTTGCCTTCACTGCAAAGCAAAAGTATGACGCCTTCACTCCACTAACGAAGCCTCGATCATAAATTATGTCAACACACAAGTCCCTCCTATGTCAGCCTCAACCCTTATAATCGCAATCACATACAAGATCGCATGCTCATTGGTGTCATTACCATAATGATCATGGTCACAAAATAAGCGACTGTTATGACCTCATAAGAGAAATTGAGAATTGCATAAGAAAGGGATAACTTCGGGAGTATGTAGTAGGAAACCAGAGAAAAGGCGATAAGCCCCGGGCATAAGTTTACAAGTTAGAAAACTACTGAAACCGAATTTATAATTGGAATCAAAACTAGGGCCAAAAAAGTCAGACAATATTGCCTCAAAACCAATCAACCCCAAACAAACAGTAAACTCCTAAAGTTAATAGGGTCATCAATGCTATTTCTGGTGTCTTTCGGAACATCCTTTTGAATTCAATGTTAAAGGCTTCTAGTAACTACTTAACCTAGTCAGAGCCAAAGCAGAAGCAACTATGACATGATGAAGTCATAACTTTTTCGGACAAAGATGTTGTCACTAACCAAGTCCCTCATGTGGATCCAATTGTGATTTTCGTAATCACAGGAAACATAATAGTAAAAAAAGGCATTCATAAATGATGGGAGTGGGGTAGGAGTGATATTTGTGCATTGATCTGACGATTGTGATTTTCGTAATCACAGGAAACATAAAAGTAAAAAAAGGCATTCATAAATGATGGGAGTGGGGTAGGAGTGATATTTGTGCATTGATCTGATCAGATGAGAATAAGGCAATTCAAGCTGCCAAAGCCTTCAACACCTCTATCAGGATTCACAGGGCATATAGAGCAACCGATTGGAGTCATCACCTTGCCTATAAAATTTGAGGTCCGTAAGCTATTGGACGCAGAAATAATCGAAGAGATTCTTTATCCAGAGTGGGTTGCCAATCTAGTGATAGTAAAGAAGTCAGATTGAGGATGGCGAATGTGCATCAACTATACATACTTGAATAAATGCTAGCCGAATGATAGTTAACCTCTTTTGGAAATTGACATGCTGGTAAAGCCATCACCGAGAATAAAGTCCTGGAATTATTTTATGCTCACAAATATTATCATTAAATAATAATGGAGGAAGAAGATAAAGGAAAGTTTTCCTTCATAACCCATAATTATTACAAGAAGATGACTTTTGACCCGAAGAAAGCTGAGGCCGCATACCAACGCTTGGTGAATGCTATGTTCAAACAACAAGTGAGTCGAAATATACAGATATTTTAATGATATGGTGGTCAAAATCCAAAATTGCGCTAACCTTTTGTTGGACCTTGAGGAAACATTTCAAAAGTTAAAGAATTAAAATCTAAACTTTAACCCCTCCAAGTGTGTTACAAGCGTAGGGGCGGGGAAGTTTCTAGGGTTTATGATCCCAACAAGAGATTAGATATGAATTTGGAAAAAGTAGAAGCCTTGGCAAAAATGGCGCCCCCAAAAACAGTTAAGGAGGTTTAGAAGCTGACGGGATCCTTAGCAGTCTTACGAAGGTCCTTATCTAAAGCTGTTGAAAAACACTTGCCCTTTTTTGATGTGCTGAGAAAGGAAACGGAGTTTAAATGGACTCAAGATGTAAAGATGCCTTCGTTAAACTAAGGAAACATTTGAAGCAATTAACGAATACAACCAAATCGGAACCAGGGGAGACAACATATTTATATATCTTTGCTTCAGCAATGACAGTAAGTGCGGTTCTGGGCAAGCCACAATAACCTATATACTCTGTGAGTCGGGCATTGCATGGAGCTAAGCTTCGTTACACGGTTTTGGAAAAACTTATCATGGCGCTAGTTCATGCACCACATTGTCTTCGAACATACTTTCAGGCGCACACGATTGTGCTCCTCACAAACTACCCAATCAGGCGCCTTCTCTGGTCCGATAAAACTGCCTTTAATAGATCCTTTCTCCAATAGGGCTCCTAAATAAAAGCATAAACGAGTAAAAATATTAGAAAAATACCTTGCAAAAATATTTGTACAAAGTGCCGAAGAAGAAAAAACAGCTTCATCCCTAATTGTTTCATCTTTACCCGAACTAACTTCCATCGATGCTTTCAATTTTGTCATAAAAACAACAAATTCGCAAAAATAACAATATAAAAGTTACAAAAGCACAATAAACTACTGTCATTTAAGATGCATGGCCGGAAATACAAAGAAAATTGCCGAAAACTCGCTGAGAACATAAAACACCCAAAATTGACCATGAAATGGAACGAATGAAGCAACTAATACTTTGCTGACGCCATATCATCAAATGCGATGCAATATAGCCAACAAATTCGCGATTAAATATTGATTTCAGATGGTTTTGATTCGAAAAAAGGATGTGGATTCAAAGGTTTTCGGCGGTTGAGAGAATTTGGAATTGAGAAGACGAAGCAAATGAAGAAAATAGAGAAACAAATAATTAATAACTGAATATATATATATATATATATATATATATATCTTATGTACTACTGCATCTAAATCTCTATAACTATTAAAATTTCTTAGAGAATCATAATCTCATCATAAGATTTGGTGAGACGATCTCACCCAATTCTTTGTATAAATGAAGAGCCAAATGATTGAAGCAGTTTAAACTTTAGAAATGAGACCTGAAAATTTTCTACTTTTATTACAATGCATGCTGCAGGTAACTTCAGTTCACTAATAAAGAATTTTAAAATCTTATTTTACTCATATGGTCATTTACACTTGAAACAAAAGGAGGTTGTTGAATACAATTTTTAGAAAAAAATAGCCTCTCTTGACTTTTAGTTTCTGGTCAATTAGTAATTATTATTAACAGTTAGAATACCGAATCCCAGTAAGCAAATGCCAAACAGTGACAAATGGAAAACTGAGACAATAGGTGGTTATTTAGATAATTAATTGTTGACAAAGTCTTGTTCTCCATCTATTCTAGATTAAATTACCCACTTACTTTATGTCATTATTGTTTATTAAATTTTGACTGCATTTTAAAATAGATATATAAGAAATAATACTATCGTATGCAGTGGCGGAATCAGAACAGTATTTTAGCGGGGGCTGATTTATACAGGCAAATTTTTTTCGGACGCTAGATTATATTCGTAATTTTCTCCAGACTCTAAATTACACTGATTTTTTTCTCTAAAAAGTTATAAATTTCCGGGCACTAAATTTTTTCTCTCTAAAAACTGATTTTTTCGGTTGCCTCATATTTAAAATTTTGGGGTTGAAAACACAGTTATTCTTTATCCGGGGTTTATTTTATAAAATTCCCTGAAGTTCAGGGACCGAAATGCAAAAATAGTGATGTCTTCATCTCCCTCATTCTCTAGCCGACCCGTCACCTTCTCCGGCTAACCTTAATAGCGGTTGCTCTTCCTTTGCAGGCGCCACCTCCCCCACCGCTCATTCGGAATTTCATCTGAACTTCAACCGCTTCGATTTTGATTTCATTTTCTATTTTCTCGTTTTGTGATTTTTGACTCCGCCGCTCCAATTGGTTGCCACTAGAGCTGTCAATTCGGTTATTTCGGGTCAAACAAGTTCGGGTTAAAACAAGTCAAAATTTGTTGGTCAGGTCGGTTCGGGTTCGGGTCGAAGCAGGTCGGGTTGAAGCGGGTCGAAGTCTGTTGGTAGGGTCGGGTCGGGTTTGGGTCGGGTTGAAATGGGTCGGGTTGAAACGGGTCGAAATTTGTTTGTCAGGTCGGGTCGGGTTGGAAAGTGTCAAAATCTATTTGTCGGGTCGGATTAGAAAGAAAGGTAGAATAAGAAAGAAACTAGAATAGGAAAGGAAAAGATTTTGAAAAATGGATTACAAGCTACTCTAGAACATGTACTAGTGTTTTCTACATTTTACAATTTTTATTTATTTATTTAATATTTATGCAAGAATAACAAAAATCATGTATTTTGAAGCAATAGATTATGGAGTAACACAATTTTGATCCACAGTGTACCGAGCTTGAACATTTATTTTCAATTATATTTTCAACTCATTCAAAAATTA
>JAULKM010089126.1:0-11309 GCA_032355605.1 Rubia tinctorum
AACGGGATGGAGAAAAAACAGATGTGACGAATTTGATGGAGGGTTTTAGGGAAGAATGATTCGTTATTAGTAGTAGAAGAAGAAGCAGTAGTACGGATTTGATGAATGATAACGAAGATGATGAATTCAGCACCACCCTCCTCGCCTCATCTGATTTCCAATCATACAGTATTTCTATTCCATTTTTATTCCTCTTTCATTTTGGAGTCCGTTTCATTAAAAAAAAACACTTGTATAACTACTGTACTCCATTTAATCTCCTCCTTCCTCTCGATAAAACTTGCACAAAATCTTTTTCACGATCTCCAATAAACATATTTGACTGTAAATATGTATAACTACAAACAATAATGACACATAAAACTTTGATGTTTAGAAACTACATGTTACGACAAATTTAACCATATTTATATACGATAAGATTGTTGTTCATATATGTATTCAAATATGTGATCAAAGTTCGACTACTTTGACTGGGGAAAAAACTTCATGCAAGTTTGGTTGGGACCGAGGGAGTACATATTTTATAATATACTACATTCGTCTCATAAGTTCATATTTTTACACTGACATTTACGAATGTTGTTGTGATGGAGCAAGTGGGAATCTTAAATTACCAGCCAAATTTCAAAGAAAATAAGAAATATAAACATTTGGTTGGGATAGACGGGGAGTATTTATTTGAGAAAGTCTCATTTAGACAGAATAACAGTTAGACAAATCATTAAAAAACTTCATTTCAATAATATTTAGGGTCAAATTATAGCTATACATAGGAAAAATGGATGGCAATGTGGGGGCGGGTGTGGATTATTGTATCTCCATACACATGCCCACCTAAAACTTTCATACGCATACCTGCCCCTTCATTCATGACGGGTACCACTTTAAAATTCACTCCCTCCACATCGGGTATTTTACAAAATTCATACCCGCCTCATCACCCACTTGGATCTCCCTACCTAATTCATACGCATTGTACTCATCTCACTAATACCTCCAAAAATAGCTAACATTCATTTTTTTATAGTAGATTTTATATTAAAATTAATAAACATATTTATATGAAAATATTATAGGTAGTAGTGTATGTTCAATATGGATAAATAATAATTTCTTTAAAATAAAATTAGTGGGTATATAACGGGTTTAGTGGGACGGACGGGGATGGGGCGGGTGTGAGCTAATATCCACGCTCGATCCACTACCCAAGGCGTGCGATTTTCATACTCATACCCGCACACCCCCACCAAAACTACCTCCATACTCGCCCCCATCAGGGCGGATGCGGAGTGGACCTCCACCAAAACCCACCTCACTGTCATCCCTACTTAGACATTGCAATACATTTTAAAAGTTTTTTATAGTTATAGGAATCTCGTTGTAATAAATAAAAACAAAAATCAAATTACTTCATCAATTATAAAATAGTAAAGCGCATTTCTAACCCTAACTTTAGGCCGGAAGTGCCAATCTAACCTTACAAAGTCAGAAAGTGCCAAAATAATCAAAACTTTTTTATGTATGTACCTGTCTAATCCTGGACACCGTTGATTTCGATTGTCATCGTGAATTTTTGCCAAAAATCAAGGAAATGATCATTTTACTCCCGTATTTTATAAATAAAAATTGAAAAACTTGTAAAGACCAATCTGCCCTCTTCTTCCCCTTTTCTTCTTATTTTCTTTGTTTCCCCACCTTTTCTTCTCCTTTTCTTCCTCCGATCCACCACCCATTTGATCCACCGCCATTTCCGACTTAACCACCATCTTACAACTCCTAATGCAGTGGGAACATGGCAGAAACCTAGCGCCACCACACCCCCTCGCACACATGCCCCCCTCTCTACCTCAGCAGTCCCGAAAGCATACTCCTTAGCCCTCCATTTCCCTCCTCTTCTTCAGTGATCCTCATAACCACTTCCACCCCCGCCAATGTACCTGCCCCTCACAAACACTCTCAGAGAAACCGCTTCTTTCTCCCTTTTCCCCTTTATTAGCTCCCGCTGATCTTTCCTGAAGACTGAAGCCCCTGTCTATCGATATGTCCCTCTCGCAAATTGAAAATCGCATCCTCAATGTAGTGGTGTACATTTACGATGGATTTGAAATTTTGAGTATCCGACTACTGTGTGAGAGTGGGTGTGAAGTCAGAAGGGCGGATTTAGAAATCGTAATTGAATTAATGAAGGGTTTGGGTGGATTCCGGCAACGGGACTGGGCTGGGGAGAGGCTAAGGAAGGGTTGAGCCGGAACTGAGGGTTTCAACGTTGTGGCGTCGATGGTGATAGGTTGGTGGCGCTGCTAGTGGCTTGGGTGTGTGGGCAGTGGTTGGGGGTAAGGGGGTTTGAAAAAGAAGAAATGGGTAAAATGGGGAATAAAAATCCAGCTTACGTGTAAGGGGTATATTTGTCATTTTGGATTTGATCAATGTCCAATTCCTTTAGTCAAGGATGGAAATAGGTCAAAAGGTTATAACTGCATTTTTTTGTCATAAACTTAGGGTTATTTTGACACTTGCTGACTTTGCATAGTTAGATTGACACTTTCACCCTAAAGTTAGAGTTAAAAGTGTAAAAATCTCACTTTAAAATGACATTGTCCAACGGTTATTTGTCTAAAACAAAATTTTGTATATTTATTTTATACTTAAACAAGATTTATTACGTATATAATTTATAGTGTATAATATTAAAATAAAAGTATATTATAAACTTTTTGAGAGTGTATGTGTCTAATCGCCCAATAGTGGGATCTTTTATGTCTAATTGTCACGCGCGAGTGTGAGGATGCATCTTCTGACCTGCTGAAGCACGTGAATTTCACGTACGAAGGTGGACACGGGCTGGTAAGGCTCGTGGCGTGTGGATATCATGCGCCTTGTTTTCTGTTGAAGGACGACGCTGAGCCTGAAACGATCTGTGCTTTCGCCGGAGAGGTGGGACGATAGATCTGTTCATCGCGCTGGAGAAGAAGGATATGCTGGGTCCTTGAAACCGCTGTGAAATGGTGGCCAGAAATCTGAGGATGCCTAGGAGAATGAGGTTGTCAGTGAAGAAGTCTGGGCGCCGGAGACCTGTCGGAAAATGGAGATAAACCGCTAGAGGCCTGAGGACGATGCCAAAGGAGTTGCCGCCGGGAAAGATGATGAGTCAAGGGGAAAGTGACGCTGAGGAAGTCTGGAGATATGCCGGAATATTTCCGGAACTTGGCCAGAACTTGGCTGGAAGTTGGCCGGAAAATGATGCAGGCGGAAAGACTGTGTAAGTAGTGGAAGAAAAAAGAAAAAGAAGAAGAGAGGGGGAAGAGATAAAGGCCAAGATTGGTGAGGCTCTGATACCATGAAAGAATGATTTCCCGTAATGATTATTATTGATGATCAGAAGAATAAATAGAATACAAGACATGAAAGTAGACTTGTCCAAGTATAACTCTAAACAAGATAAAATCAAATCTAATCATCTAACTGATTTATTCTAACAAAGAAACAACTTGGAAAGTAAAATATCTTCGAAGAACACCACATCTCTAGAAAAGAAGAACTTTTCGGTGTTGCCGCTGGGGTGTCCCATAAACACACATTTGCAACCACGAGTAGAGAACTTGTCACTGAGCCGGGGTAAGAATAAAGTGAAACACAAATAGCCAAACACGCAGAGATCATAATAGTTTGGAGCCTTCCCAAACAACAAATTAAATGGAGTCTTATTATGTTGTAGAATGGGCGTAGGAGTTTGATTAATCAAGAAACATGCCGTAAGAATGCATTCGCCCCAAAATTCCATTGGAAGAGATGCCTAGAAACGCAAAGCGCAAGCCACGTTGAGGAGGTGGTGGAGCTTACATTCCACCCTGCCATTTTTTTGTGGCGTATATACGCAGGATGTCTCATGAACAATACCCTAACCAGCAAAATAATCTGTGAGACCAAGAAATTCTGTACCATTATATGATCGAAACCGAAGAACTGGGGAATTAATGTGGCTAAATCACAATCATCAACTAGTTGATCATCCTATTCTAAAGCATGCATCAACTACACAAGAAAGCACAAAATATACTTGATAATCAAAGCACAAAATAGGAGAAATCAAGTCTCAAATTCATACTAGAAATGTTTACCAATTGCTCTCAAGAGTATATTTATCCTAGATTAGCTAAATCCATAACAAATATACAAGAATCCATGGTAAACATAAGAGAAAAGATAAAGAAATAAATGTATTTTAGGGGTTTTTGGAAGAGAAGTTCGGATGTCATTGTAGTAAATTGGTAACTATCCCCCCCCCCCCGGTAACGCGGGTGACCCGGGTTCGATCCCCAGAAGTGGTGCCAAAATTTGGGGGCCCGTCGTCGTGTCTCTCAAAGATATTATTTAAAGGCTTTAATTGTAACTAACTACAAGAAGGTAAATAGTAGCAAGTCGGGGATGTCCACAAGAAAAAGAGAGTTTATCGAGTTTTAAACGTAGTTAAAAAAATACACGAAAAAGTCAGTCTACGCGTGTGGTAACAAAGTGGGGGGTTTTGGTTTTTAAAAATACTAATATTACTTTAAGCTACCAAATTAGCAAACAATTAAACATATAATTATAGATATTTCTGATATCTATATCAAACACCAACTTATTCTTTTACATCACTGATAAACCTTTTCACTTTTCATCCCAAGAAAAATCTGAAAAATGCAATTTACAAAGTAGCATTATTTTACTACCCCAATGTATCACATTTGTAAACGTGACAATATTAACATTATGTGGAATTTATCAAACAAGATAAGTGTCTGAGCAATTTCGTTATCCCAAAACACGAAATGTACACGGGTTAGGTCCGTTGAGATGTGATATAAGCATGCCTAGAACCATGTTTTTGACTTCTTGTTCACAAATTATTTTCATTTTAAATATGCTCTTAGCTTATGATAGCAACACTAGTATTTATAATTACTAATCATTTCCCTTAAAATGTTAAGGACTGTGTCTTTCGTTTTCATGCCAATCTCAATGACAAATTATAAGATATCTTCCAGTACCATAAATATTATGCGTATTTTCAACTAAAATATACTATATATATATATTAAATTATGTGTTATTATATTTTAACTATGATTATTACATAAATATTATAATACATAAAACACTAGTAGTATTATTTACATACGAGAAAATATCTTATTAGATCATTTAGCAGTTAGATCAACGGTGAAAAATTCCATTATTATTTATATTTTAAGATGTATATTTTAAAAATTAAAATTATATTGTTGCAATAAATATAAATAAATATTAAATTACAGTATTAGTTACATTAAAAAAATAATCATATTTAACAGTTAAGCGGTGTAAAACAAGACTTTGTGTTGAAATACACAATAATATATAAAATATACAGTATGATTGGGATATCATAAGTATGATAATCAAGAAGTACAACAATTAGAATAATTGAAACTCACTAGTGACTCCTAAAATATACATATCACTCAAAGATGACGTTTTTTTCATTTAAAAAAAAATTTGTATGACTTTGCGAGGTTACCATGATTAAATAACTTTAAGAAAAATTAAATATAGAAGGTTAAGAGTATCGTGGTATAAACGGAAGTACAGGCATGTATAATCTCCTTCTTAACATCGATGTATATTCTTTGTGCCATTGGTGATTTTGAAAATGTGCAATGTAAGTGTTCGTCTGGTGCCTGGTGGTATGCGTATGACCAATCCAATCATGGTTAGTAAAAACTAAGGAGGTGAATCAATCATTTTGCTGGACCATAACGGTTCGCCAAAGCCACAAAGGTTAAAGCACCCCACTGACACAAAGAAGCCAACCACAACAATAGTAGGAACACTACTGACCATGGCATTCTTTATTGAATCATGATCTCAGGTAAGGAAGCGTAACATGTGGGTCACGATCACACGATCAATGACTTATAAATAAAAATAGAGAACATCAAAACAAGTAAGTGAATTATTTACTTCTAAAAATACCTTAGAAGAAAGAATAACACTAACTTGAGGATCGGTGCTTCCTCCCTAGAGACCACCTCATAGACTTTTGCAGGTACTCGAAGAGTTTATAACGAAATGTTTCTTTCTGGATTTTAAATAGTCCATGGAGAGGTTAGAGCCCATGCCGGAGCTACCACATGTACAACAGACATGCAGAAAAAACATGTGATAATCACACCCAAGAAAGCCAACGGGTAGAAAACCAACCACCAAGCTAGGAGAGCTTGTAACAACAACATATCCGAACAATTATAAGTTCGCTACGCAAAAAATCACCCGCGGCAAAGGTACATTCCCATATCACAAGAAGTTTGAGCGAAAATGGACACATAAAGCGAAGAGATTACACAATTTCTTTTACATGTACGCCAATATCATATAGATTTCTTAGCCGTGAAAATGGGTGAATCAACAAGGATGAATAAAAAAACTAAGTTAGTAAACTCAAGAACAATCTAATCAAATGATTAGATTGCGACAGTGAACCATAGATAGAGAAATAATGCAACGAAGCGTTATTGGCTATAAGGTTGCGGTTCGCAAGATGTGTCCCAAGCCCCGACTAGGATCGCTGAGAAGGCATGCCCACCCCATAAAATAACCTCATATAATTGCGATAACCTAGAAAATATTCCAGAGACAATGACTAGACTACTGGCGTACAACTATTGGGAAGATTACTCGAACAAACTTAATAAAAACGAACTGAGGTTAACATTGCCTAAACAACATTTGTACTAAATAAATAAAAGTATTCTTTACATAACCAATATGTACTTCATTAATCTTATAACAATACAAACATTAAGAACTAAAGCAAAATTGCTTGCCTAACTAATAAGCTTTCCCTAGGAAAAACTATAACTTATTATATGTGAACTTGTTACATAAATAAATAGCTACTTAAGTCCCTAGCTACGTGCTAGTAAGGCCATAAAGGCCCCGCGAGGAGAAGTTAAACAATAGATTTCATTCTCTCATTGCAGCCCCTCAATTACTCGAAATGCCCCTATGAATGGGCACCATCATGCTCATTAATTAAGTGGAGTTGATGTACTGGCAAACAATGATGGATCACCTAGCTAGTAAACCTACTCCACCTTACAACCCAATCGAGTAAACTCGTGAAACCACTCTCCTGTCACGAGATTCAACGATCGAGCAACCCATCTTATCCTTTCAGCTTAGCCACTGAGTCTTGGCACTCTCCCCATGCTAGTTTTTCTTAGATCCCACGCCCAAGGGTCTCGTGGATGGAGATTCTTCATAATTCTCCATTCCGACCCCATGTTCGCTAGTCTTGTTCGCCGACAAACATCAGATAATGAGAATCCTACATAAACTAGAGTTAAGTGCTAAAATGACCCTGACTTTTAGGTTGAAAGTGCCAATATAACTCTGCAATCTCATAAAGTGCCAAAATAACCTTTAACCTCGTTGACTTTTCGGTCAACCATTTTACTGCCGGATTTTTAAAAAAGACCAATTTGCCCTCATTCAAAAAAAGAAGAAAAAAACACAAAAATATGGAAAGACCACACCGCCCATTTCTCCTACTTTCTTCTATGATTTCTTCCTTCCTCACGCTAAAAGCATACAACTCGACTCGTCAGTGCTCGATTTTACCGCTCATCACCGCTCAACTCATCACTGCTCAACTCTTCATCGCTCGATGTCACCACTCATCACCGCTCGAGCTCAATGTCACCACTCGCTTGATTGAATGTATTTATCACTCTTTTTATGCGAAAAATAGGGGTGGTGGAGGCAGGGAGAGGGGGTGGAAGGGGTGGGGTGGGGCTAGGTTTCTGGTGGACTGCAGGACGGAGCTTAAGGTTGTGGGTAACAATGGCGGTGAGGGTCAACAAGAAAGGGGCTATGGTTTAGGTGAAGCGGGGAAAATCGGGGGTGGTGGGAGTGGTGAATCGGGGGGTGGGGTGGTGAACAACCACCAGCAGTGGTCTTGGAGATGAGTATGAGGGCAGCGAGGGGTACTAGGATTTAAGGGAATCTAGGCAGATCGGGGGTGGTGGGAGTTGTGGTCTCGGATAGGAGAAGTAGAGCGGAGAAGGGAGGGGAGAGTTAGGGTTTGGAGGTGGTGGGGGCCAGATAAGAAGAAGATAGAAGCGGGGGTGGTGAAGGGGAGGATAAATAGAGGAGGGTGGCGGCGGCGAGGGGGATGGGAGATGGTGGCGGAGGCGGCAGCAGTGAATCTGGCAGCGGCAGAGGCGGAGCACGTGTAGGTGGTAGCTACAGATCGTGCACCGGTAAGTTTTTCCTCCCATTCTCTTCTTATTGCACTCACTGCACACTGCTTCTTTGATGTCATTGTTACTTGTTCTACTGCTGTGCTGGTTGGATTTGAATTTGAGGTAATAGCGCAGGGGGGGTAAGAGATTGAGGGAATGGCGGTGGCTACCTTGCAAAGCAGTGGCGGTGGTGGAGGAGCATGATGGAGGAGCACGGCGGTGGAGCAGCCTAGCGGTGGCAGCATCTGAAGAAGAAAGATAGGTTAAAGGATATTTTGGCATAAAATTTTCAGCTCATAAGTAAGTCTATTTTAGTCATTCCACTTTTTTTCTCATTGATGGAATAAAGAGGGTCAGTGCCGAAAATAGGAATTTTGGATATATCGGCACAAATATTCTGAAAGTTAGGGTTAGATTGAGATATACAATAATTAGTTAGGGTTAAATTGGCACTTTTCTGAGATTGCATGGTTATATTGGCACTTTCAACCTAAAGTCAAGGTTATAAATGTAAATAACCCAAAAAATATGAATTTTACAACTAACAAACTTACACCAAGTATGGAGATTTTCAAGACATCCTCTAAGGGATGTAATCTAGACTTGCACCCCTATCAAATGGAGTAACTCCTCCAACTTATCCATACATGACGGTTTATCACATAACTGGCGAGAAACCCTACTCAAACCCGGGATAGCTTCGCCATCCGTAGTAACCCCATACATTCCCGGAACATTACAACTCGTCGCCACCATGGTGAAAGTCCCCATTAAACTGCTACCCAGCCTACACACCCATGACACACGCAATACTTAACCCAAAGTCATTATACACCAACACAAATTGTAAAAAATACTCTAGCTCCAGTTCCTTTTATAGGCATAGAAGAGCCTTGGAAAAATGGACCACCATTAACATAAATTCCCTGAAAGGCTGCGTCCTTTCATTTTTTTTCAAAAAGCTGACCAACCATCTATTAAGCCTTGGAAAATGAAACATCGTGATATTCTACATATATCAACAAAAGAATTCAAAAAGACTCTGCCCCACGTGGCATACTTATTCACTCCCTAAAACTGCCTAGTACATTGTGGAAACACATTTCCCCATAGGCCCGCACATTTAACACGGCCTAATTCTAATAAGACATGAACTTATCCAAAATAGAAACACCTCTCTCAGAATCTAAATGTTATAATAAAACACTCTTTGTCCTTCACTTCACATAAAACTACCATTCACAGCCAACATGACACCCTCACAAACAAACAAACACCTAGATTCGCTCAATCACAACCGCTCATGTCTATTTATGTGAAACAAGTAGGAAAATCATCTATATATATATGGAGACACCAAAGCTTCACGATAAAAAATGGAAGATCAACCACGACTTCGAACACGACTGGAAAATCACTGGCCAAGCAACACGAGCATAGGATCATCCTACATTTTTGTTGCAACACACACACACACACACACACACACACACTTCATGGACCTTAATAAAATCAAAACCTTTAAACCCAAGCAACCTATATTAAACAACACTATATGATGAGTGATGTACCCTAAATCATCGTCGTCGTGTGTGCCACCGCTTTAACCAAAATTTGAATGATAAAGTCTCAGGAGTTGTCCAGGGGGAAGAGTCTCTGATGATAAAGTCAGAAAGTATATATGAAATTAGGAATGAATAGTTGAGCATACAGTGTTACCTCTCTCCTTTGTATAGATTGGTATGTATGGCAACTGTTTTGTTTGCTTGTGATGCAAGTACTAGAGATCTTCCTTGGGCTGGCCCAATGGTTATTACCCAAAATATATTACTTTAAGGGTAAAATAAAGATACCTCAGATGGCTAGGCTATGCACTCAGGCCCGATAGGAATATCGCATTATCAATGAGACATGATTGTGATGTTTGCTATCCATGTTTAGCTTTTTTTGGCTGTTAGTTAGATTATTAGGTGTTTTACAAATTAAGAATTTAGAATCACCTCGTGTGGCTATTTTCCCTAATTTCATTAGTTTGTAAGCATTTGGTGTCTAATGTGTTCTACCTCTTTGATTTGGTCGATTCCTATGTGTTTTGTGAGCTTATTTGGAGACCATCATGAATAAGGCCATTTGAAAGGGTGGTAGAATATTGAAGAAGGCTATTCACAAGAATGTTAGAAGAAGGAAGGCCAGTTACAAAGTGGTATAAGATATATTGAAGAAGGAATGAAGAGAAGACAAAGTAGCGGGTGAAGAATAATCTGAGTTTTGAAACCAATTTCTGAGAATGATCTGAGACGAATTGGTGTGCATGGATAGCATCATTGGATTCCTTTTCGTGATTACTATAAAAACAACTACAAGAAATCTCAAAACGGATGAATGTTTCACTCGTAGCGATGGAAAGAAGAAGAGGGCAGAGGCACCTTCACGGACTGTGAAAATTTATCCTTGGGATCTCACAGTTCGTGAAGAAAACAAGGAGCAATGCTTGGAGGACAGTCAATCCTTCACGGACCGTGAAAATTTAGCCTTGTGATTTCACGGTCCATAAAATGCAACCAGAAGCCCACCTACTTCATTTTTTGGGACCATTTATCTCGTATCTCTTTTTTCTTTCCTTTGATCGAATTTCTCCATTCCAAACCCTAGTTCTTCATTTATTTTTCATCTTTCTTTTGGATGATTATGCTTGTGATTATTAGTATGACTTGTATTAGCTAAACTATTCTATTGGGAGCAATTGATTAGGGAAAATCATTTATTGGCTATTTCTGAATCTTGATTGTTATGCATTTTCTATGTTTTAATGTGGTAGTTAGCTTCATCCATGAGATTGGATGTTTGATAATATGACCTTTTTGTATGATGACATGTTAGGAATTAAGGAAAGCATACAATTTCCTCTCTTTTTGGCATGAAATCCAAGAACATGGAATTTGAACTTCTAGTTGTGTTGATGATATTAAGATTGCTAGATGAATATGATAATGTTGATCTTTGTCATGATTATCCTAAGGTAGCACTAATGGGAAAGTCATG